>JAJIBD010031558.1:0-22383 GCA_021461705.1 Cryptotis parvus | reverse complement strand
TCCTTTACTTAAACCCCGTGATTTATAAATTACAAAGTTTTTCACAATACAGTTGTTAGAAAGATTCATCATTCAACACCAGTCCCACCAGTCCCACCACTATTGTGTCCCCCACAAAGACCCTCATTTCTCACCCAACCCCATCCCTTGCCTGCTCCCTTAGATGTCACTAATTATACTAACCATTAACAGCCCATATAAGAGAATGATATTGATAAAAGTCATATAAAGTCATTTAATTTTGCCTATAAATGAATGGACATGGAGAGGATCATGTTAAGTAAAACCAGCCAGAAGGAAAAAAAGGCAGATATAGAATGACTGCATTTATTTGCATGACTTAAATATATATGTGTATATATACATATTATGGTACCAATATCCAAGGTCAGACAAAACATGGAATAGGAGGTCTTTTCAAAAGTGGAATCTACCACAAGTGTCTGGGAGTTGGAGGTTGGGTGGGACAGAGAAGGGAACAGTGTGCTAATAATTGCTGTAAGTGATAATACCAGCCTAGAACTGAGTATTGAATACAGGCAAAATGATACACATGATAATCTCTAAATGTATGTATCACAATCCACAGTGTGTAAGAGAAGGAAAAGAGAAAAAGAGAGAGAGAGAGAAAAAGAGAAAGAGAGAGAAAAGAGAGTAAAGAACTCGCCATAGAGGCAGGCTAGGGGAGAGGGGAGGGAATCAGAGACATTGGTGGTGGGAAATGGGAACTAGTGGAGGGATGGGTGCTGAAACAATGTATGACCAAAATCCGGACATGAACATCTTTCTAATTGTATACTCACAGTGGTATAATAAAATATTTTTTTAAAAAGTCATGATTCTTTTTCTGGGTTGTTATGTACAAGTCTGACTAATTTCTGTTCTTGCATTCACTTTCTGAGTTTCTAGAATGTAGTGGGTTTCTACTAGTCAACGCCATGACCTACAGAAAACTCTTATTTCAAATTTTCTCAACTTCATTTGAACCTTTTCTACGTATGTCTTTTATACTCTTTTTCTATATTGCTTGTTGGAGTTAATTCTCTAAATACAGAAGATGAACATGTTCCTAGACGAAAAGTCTGTGGAGCTTATTAAATCTCCATTGTGCCATTTGAGCCCACTGTATAGGAAATTATCAATATGTTCCCCAGACCACACATCATGTTCACACAGTTGTGATTGTATGCCCCATACTTAATTTTATGACATGTGATGGGATACCTGGTACATCAGTAGACCAGGCTGTGAGTTATTATCTGTTGAGACTGCATATCTGGGCTTGAAATCGGCTTCTCTTTGGGTGGGATTCTAACGAACTGGTGGAGTCCAGACCTTGAAAAATGGCTGTGATTGCAGTGTGTGAAGTTCTTGTGGCTACATAGGCTCTATTGGGGCAGCAGGTGAAGGCCAGAACCTATCCTCACTCTAGGAGGCCTCATGGTCAGCCTAGCACAGGGAGAGCTGGCAGCAGCTCTTCCGTTACTTGAGTCCCTAGCTGTTCGGCAGCATTTCTGGGTGGGCCCAGATGGCCTTCTGGAACAAGATGTTTCTTGATGTTTAATGGTCTTTTGAAAATACAACAGAAATGTTAGTGTTTTCATGGGAAATATGTGAGTAGAAAGATAACCCTTTATCTTAAATCATGATCTACTATTTTGGACAAAATAGTCATCATTGGATCAAAGTTTTTCCTCTGGAAATATATGAAACTTCCTGATTTCTTCCTTTGTGAATCTCCACATTCTTTTTGATGTTTCTGGCATCATCTACATCCCCATTAACTCACCTGTAAGTTTCCACGGACAGAAATGTGTCTCAATCTTTATTTTTCCCAATGTCCACTACAATGTGATATTTAATAATAATACTAATATAGTTCTGCTGTTTGAGCATATGATAATAAACTTATGGTATCTGGCTTTTTTATTATAATGTTTTATCAATGACAAATATATCGTATACTATATATTCTGTTATAATTTAGAGGTTTATTTTAATTATTCATTCCTTTCTTATATACTATTATTTTTTTACCTAGTGTGTATACAAGTCAGACATTATATAAATTGGGAATACCCCATAGCAACTGCCTTTAAAGAGCACACCATCTAATAGAAGGTATGGAAAATTATATTATAGGAAGATGTGCCACTAGAAACATGGATACAAGATATTTTAGTAGTACAAATGAAAATCTGAAAGCAGAACACCTTACTAGGAGTAATAGGTGAGGAGACTGAAGAAGCTGTAGGCAAATCTGAGTCATAAATCATGCCTATTGAATGAATAAGATAATGGTAGGCAGGCAAGAGGAAGGTAAGGGGATAGGGAATAGGGAGATCCTTTTGCATGTTTCTCTTCCTTTAATGCGTAGGAAACAAATAATGTTTCTGAATGGCTGGAACAAGAAGCTAATGTATGAGGATATAGATAAATTTATGTGAGTACTAAAGTAATTTGTGACATCTTACCCTTGAATGTCAAGCAACTAAATATAATAGACAAGAAATAAAGTACCTTTGTTTCACCATGTATGCTTTCCGCTTAAAATAACACTTTAATTGAGACTTAACTATACAAGTGATATATTGCATTATATATAATAGGTGTACATCTTTACTAAACCTGAAGAAACATTTATCATGCCTGTTTAGTAATACAAAGCTCAAAGGGGAAAGATTTTTCAGAGTTACCTTCAGTAAAATAACTCTGGGGAAATTTTTTTCATAGTGAACTGCAGTAAAATAACTCTGGGCACCAAATTAATAGTAAAGGGTAAGATATCAAAAAATATTCCTTATCTACTCTTTGGACCCACAAAAATGCTTTAGTGCCTTTAAACAAAACAATCAAGTATTAGGGCATTAAATAATTTACTTTGCCTATTTCAGTTAGTGTTTTGGTGTTCTTTCAATTGGTTTTACTTGGTTATCTCAAGGGAATGTGAGGTGGACCAATGTACACCGCTGCTTTTGGTGTAACTTGGGTGTTGGCCAACTGTCAGTACTAAAAACAAGCTATTTTATTCTCCTTGTGAATATCCTAGAAATGTGCTTCTGATGCGATTGTAGGTGCATTGAAAGTACAGACAGTCATTTTAGTCCTTCTTTGTTTTGGCAGCCTAGTTTGACACTGAGATTTTATCAGCCACTCCTTGTTCGGTCCATTTTAGTGCTGGCGAATTGGGGCTCTTTCAGGGTTGTCCTGAAAGACAACCCTGTTGTCTTTCTGCTTGTTGATCCGTCATCTTCGCTCAAGTCATCCTGAACAGGATTGGCAGAACAATAGATGAAGGACAACCATGCGAGGACGCTGGCTTCCAAAAATGATTCAGTACAATCGCACCATATCCACATGGTAACCAAGCTCACTGAGGTTTGTAGGGAGTTCAAGATGCCGCTGTGCCTCACTTTCATTAATTTAAAGAAAGTCTTTGGTTCTGTTGCGACTAAAGCAGTCACTGAAGTCCTAGCCAAACAGGGCATTCAAACCCAATACATCAAGATCCTTCATGAGCTATATATATTACTGGATTCACCACCAGGATCTCACCATTCTATAAGGGAAGTGATCATTGGTGTCAAAAAAGAGGGTTTGGCAGGGGTGATACCATTTTTTACCAAAACTTTAGTGCTACCCTCAAGAACAACATGCAACAATTAGAATGGGAAGGAATGGGAGTGAAGATAGATGGTTGGCAACTTCTCCACCTCCGCTTCCACTGATGACATTGTTCTAATAACACCAAACATTGGGCCGGCACAAATGCTGGCTGACTTTGACTGAAAATATGGAAAGATATGTCTACAGCTGAATCTCAACAAAAAACAATATTCATGAAAAATGAATTAGGAGGCCGGAGTGATCCACAGCAGGTAGATCATTTGCCTTGCATGAGGCCGACCCGGTTTGACCTCGGCATCCCATATGGTCCCCCAAGCACCGCCAGAGTAAGTCCAGAGCAAAGAGCCAGGAGCAAGCCCTGAGCATTGCTGGGTGTGACTCAAAAAGCAAAAAAAAAAAAAAAAAAAAAAAAAAAAATGAAAAATGAACGAGTTCCAGAGACCCCATTCACTCTCAATGGAACAAACATCTCTGAATTCAGCAGTTATGTGTACCTAGGCCAGAACTCAACATGATGAATGACCTAAAACCTGAGCTACACAGGAGTAGAGAGCGGCATAGAATGCCTTGAAGAACATCGAAGAAATAACTAAAAGGGAGAAAGAAACTCCGGCTCCGACACATCTCTTTTGACTCCACTGTTCTCCCCTTGCATTAACATAGCGCCACAGAGGAATTGGGCCCTACGAAATCAGGATGAGAATGCTATTTGGGTCTCCCAAAGAGGAATCGAAAGAGCTATGCTTGAATATTACACCTCACTTCAAGTAGAGAAGGAATCCAGAGTTCTGACCTCTGTCAATGATCCAGAGTCAGGGACGTTGTCTCATTTGCCTAAGGCATCTAAAATCATATGGGCTGGACATGTACTTCGTGATTTGGAGATGACCACTGGACTAGAGCCCTTAATGACTGGATCCCACGGAATGTCAAAAGATCATGTTGCTGCCCACCTACAAGATGGTCAGATCTTCATTAAGACCCTGAACAAACGGTTTGAGGCTCTTCGTATTCCTGAAGCAAAAGCAGATGCCATTGTGATACACTGGCACGTGATATGGTCAAGTGGAAATGGTACAGGTGCCTGCTTGAGCAAATCAATGAACAATGTGATGTCAAGTGATCAAGTGATATTTAGGAGTGTAATTTCTTCCTGATATTCAATCCTTAAGTTTTTAAGAAATAGCCTTCACTGAAGTTTATGTTGTCAGAGACTAGTATGGCCACCCCAGCCTTTTGGGGGAGAGTTGTTTTGCTTGGAGAATTGTTTTCTAGCCTTTGACTTTGAGTTTGTGTTTTGCTCTGATTGTTCAGATGCGTTTCTTGTAGGCAGCAGAATGTTGGATTCAGTTTTTTATTCCATTTTGCCACTATGTTTCTCTTAATTGGTGCATTTAGGCCATTGACATTTGAGAGAGATTATTGTCATGGGATTTTGTATCTTCCTGAAAAAAGGTTGTTGTGCTTTTGGGGTTTGTCTTTTCTTATAGTAGTTCCCTTAGTCCTTTTAAAGCTGGTTTTGAGTCTATGAAGTTCCTGATCTGTTGCTTATCCATGAAGTTGTGTATCTTTCCTTCAAGTCTGAATGTGAGTCTAGCCAGGTAAAGAATTCTTTGTGAAGCTTTCATTTATTTTATTGAGTCTTTTCACAATATCCCACCATTGTCTTTGGGCTCAGAGCGTTTCATCTGAAAAGTCTGCTGTGAATCTTAGGGATGCTCCTTTGTATGTGATTTCCTTCTTTGATCTTATTGCTTTCAGTATTCTATCTCTATCTGTGATTTTTGTCACTGTAATTAGGATGTGTCTTGGAGTATTCTTATTTGGTTTTCCTTAGCCAGTATTGTTTGGTCCTCCTGAATCTGTGAACAAGCAATCTTTAGTTCTGGGAACTTCTCAGTAACGATGACTTTGACAGTTGCTTCTTCATCAGAATTTTCTGCCTGCCCCTTCTGGTTCCCAATGATCCTTATGTTGTTCCTTTTTGACTTCATCCTGATTATCTCTTGTTGTCTGTTCATTAGTTGTGAGTTTTTTTCCATATTCTAATGTTGCTAGAGAGTCTCTGCATCTTGTCTTCAAGATCCACTAATTCTTCAGCAGTTGTTACTCTGCTCTGGGGAGGCCGTCTAGTGAATTTTTCATTTCACCTATCACATTTTAATATATGTCACTTCTGTTTGTATTTTCATTTGTATTTTGTTCATTTATGCTCTCATTTCATCTTTTATTTTGTTGAATATGTGCTTCATTACTTCTTTTAAGCTCCAATGTATTCTTAACACTTCCTTGCAGAATTTCTTCTCAGGAAGGTTATATAGCTCATCATAATTGCTTGGCTCAACTTGGTTAGTGACTTCACTCACAGAGCTTGGTGGAGTTCTGCATTATTTACCATTATGTTCCGAGCAGAAGGTGCCCTTGAGCTCAGCATGAGACAGGGCATATGGAGATGTTACTGGTGCCCGCTCGAGCAAATCGATGATGAATGGGAAGACAGTGATACAGTGATACCTTGACAGATGCAAATTGTGTGTTCTTGTGTGGATATAATGTACAGTAAGGGATGTTTAGGCCGTTTGTGGAGTTTTTGTGGTGTAAGGAAATGTTGAATGCTATGTTACCAGGTACCTCTGTGTAGATTATTTGTTGAGTAGGTTCTTTGAGCACAATTAGCATCCGCAGATAGCTTTTTTTAAATTTGGTGTGTGACGACATTGAAACTAAAGGCATCTTCAAAGGTGAAACATCACTAACAAAGCAACTAGAAGAAAAGATAAACATATGGGACTACATGAAACTCAAAAGCTTCTGGCACCTCAAAAGAAACAGTGACTAAGATACAAAAGCAGTCCACAGAATGGGAAAGAATATTCACCCAATACCCATCTGATAAGGGGTTAATATCCAGGATATATCAGGCACTGGTAGAACTTTACAGGAAGAAAACAAACAACCCCATCAAAAAATGGGGGAGAAGAAATGAACAGAAACTTCAGCAAGGAAGAAATTCGAATGGCCAAAAAACATATGAAAAAATGCTCATCATCACTAATCATCAGAGAGATGCAAATCAAAAACAACAATGAGATACCACTTTACACCACAGAGACTGGCACATATTCAAAAGAGCAAGAAAAACAAGTGCTGGCGTGGATGTGGGGAAAAGGGGACACTCATCCATTGTTGGTGGAATGCCGGCTGGTACAGCCTTTCTGGAAAACAATATGGACATTCCTCCAAAGACTAGAAATTGAACTCCCATTTGACCCAGCCATACCACTCCTGGGAATCTACTCTGGGAAACCAAAAAATACGCAGCGGAAACACCATCCCTACTTTTATGTTCATAGCAGCATTATTCACAATAGCCAGAATCTGGAAGCAACCAGAGTGCCCAAAAATCGATGACTGGATAAAGAAGCTTTGGTACATCTACACAATGGAATACTATGCAGCTGTTAGGAAAAAATGAAGTTATAAAATTTGCCTATAAATGGATGGACATGGAGAAGATTATGTTGAGTGAAATTAGCCAGAAGGAGAGAGACAGATACAGAATGACTGCATTTATTTGCATGGCATAAATATATATGTACATATTATGATACCAATATCCAAGGTCAAGTGAAACATATATCAGGAGGTCTTGTCAAAGGTGGAAATTATCACAAACGTGTGGGAGTCAGGAGGTTAGGTAAGACAGAAAAATGGAACAGTGTGCTAACAATTGTCGAGGGTACTAATGCCAACCTAGAACTGAGCATTAAATAGAGGCAAAAGGATACACATGACAACCCTTTTAATGTATGTTCTGTAATCCATAGTCTGGAAGGGAAGGAAAAGAGAAAGAGAGAGAGAAAGGGAAAGAAATAAAGAACCTGCCATGGAGGTGGGCTGGGGGAAGGGGGAGGGAACCGGGGACGTTGGTGGTGGGAGATGGGCACTGGTGGAGGGACGGGTGCTGGAAACACTGTATGACCAAAAACCCAAATATGAACTTTTTAATTGTATATCTTTGTAATTGTAAAAATAAAAAAAATTAAAAAAATAATAAATTTGGTGTGTGAGAACTGAATTTGGGTGTTGAAGACCTCAGGGGCGGGCAGTGGGGTACAACTGCAGCTGGTTCCACCTAACTGTCCTGCTTCTCTCCAGTTCCTAGAACCTTTAAAAGCCAATAGCAACTCCCCACCCCCACCCCCAAGCACAGGACTCTAAGAGTAAGTGCTGCCACCACATGGCCTCACATGAACCACCAACAGAGTCCTGTTTACCACTTAGGAGCCCCCACCAAAATCGGGGCAAATAACAAATGTCTAAGATTTACTCAGAATAGTTTGATTTGTATAGTCTTGGGGGAAAGACTGGCTATCAAGAAGAGTTTACATAGTATCCTGGGTGATTTAATTAGGCACCTAGGAATCATTACTCAACCGAGTGCTTCTTAGTGTAACTGCCAAAACACAGCATCAGTGTCTCCTGCAAACTTATTAGAAATGCGACTCCTCAGGCTCCATATCTAAAATGACTGAATTAGAGTCTCTCTTGCTGCATCAGAATAACAAATTATTCTGAAACATGCTGGAAGTTCAAGAACTGTTATTCTGACATGAAGGCCCTGGGATTATTCCCTGTATCCAGATGGTGCACACCATTGATATAATAGACATGATAGGCACTTAAAACAATAAATGACCAATGATAACTGATCCATAGAGGGAATAAGTGATATTATAAAATTAAATGAAGGTTATCTCACAGCAATCGCCTCTCTTTCTATAAAGATCTAACGACAATTTAGCCTATAGTCTCAGAAAGAAAGTGTTGCTCTAGCAGAGTAAGAAAAGCAGCAAATAGTGTGATTTTTCTATTTTCAAAACACTGTAACTTAGTGTTTTGACAAGTGTGCTATTTTCACTTCTATTATTCCCACCTCTAATTCAAAGAGAGTAAGATTACAGAAGCTATTTTTTTAGAACCCGCTGGTTCAAACACATTTATTCTCTTTGAATTGACCAGAAAGTGAGTTATTAATGGCCTGCTCAATTAAGTTAGGGTGGATATCTACTTTTTCCTGTGTGATTTGTCTACATATTTCACATGAACAGTCTTCTGTTAGAAGCTTAGGGTTGCTATGATCAGCACCCTCCCTGGCACCATGAGGAAATCACACCTGTTAGCAGAATATAAGGTACATATTCTCCATTCTTAGACATTTTATCACATAGAGAATGCTCAGGTACTGGAGTAAGAATCAGGTACATGATTGGCTTGATAGAGAAAGAAGAAAACATTACTACTGTAATTCTAGTATGAATTTAATATATAAACTAGAGAGAAAAAACAATGACATTAGTTCAAGCTGTGCAGAAGTAAATTGTTTCACCTCTTGGACTGCTGTCTTTAATAAACCAAAAGCTGTTACTGAAGGTGGATGCTAATTCTGGAACTCATACTTGTTTCTGGCATTATTCTCTAAAATGCACCATTCTTTCCACACTCACACCCCCCCAGGGAGAAACAATGCTGCAGCTTTATATCCCCTAAAAAGAACTGAGCCTTAATTTAACTATTTCGGTGCTGGGGTGCCCCGGGGGAGCTCTTCTCTCCCAGATCGTAGGGGACTAATTGTTGCACATTTCAATGACTTTTCTGTAGGGGTAGGGAGAGCAGAGGCAGCTCTGAAGGGCATTACAAGGATTTGCTCAGCACAGATATACTCATGTTCTACTTGGTTTTTGTAGCTGAAATTCTCCGTTGTCAATGTTCCTTTAAGAGGAAGAGGTCTGATGGTATTTCAGTAGCTTCTGTTTTAATCTTTCTAAGGTTACTGAGGATTATCTTAACATAGATAAGTCACTGCACAATCTCAAAGACAAAAAACTAGACAAATAAAATGACAGCAGAAACCAAATTATGTATTCTGCTTACCTGACTTCTAAAATCAGACAAAACAGACCTGCTATGCTATATGGTAGATGAGATCAGCCCATGGTCTAAAATAAACCTGTGTCTTGAATGTGGTGAAAAGAATGTGTAGCCAGCTTCAATAATGAGAGGTCATTATAGAAATTGATGCTGACTTGGATAACTCATAAAATGACTTTTCAAAAAACATCAAAAACCAAGTCGTTATAATAGAAACATAGGTGCTAATAAAAAAAGCTATACACTATTTCACACCTCCATGATTGTGCAAAAGAATGCCAAGAAAGAAAATGACACAAAAGTATATGCCTGTTTTCAAAAAACTCTCGGGGAGCTTATTCGCCAACTTGGCAAGGGGTGAGCCTTAGGCGACCAAATACTAACCTCCAAGCTCGCAAAGCAGTGCAGAGAAGCAATAAAGAAGACCTCAAAGAGAGAAGAGCAGAAATACCAGAAGATGTAGCAGAAGCTGGGAAAAGCATTTTGCAATGCCTGCCTGTCCCTTTTTGCCAACTGTAAGACCAAGATGACTACCCTCGGCGCCCTGATGGATCTATCACATCTTCCAGGAGAGGCAATGAAGATTATCCATGACTTCTACTCAGATCTCTTTGATAGCCAAGTTCACCTGCCCACATACCAAATTCCACAGGATGGGTATGTGCATTCCCAATGTTCTCCCTTCTGAAATCCAACATGCCATTTCATCGATAAAGGAACAGCACCAGGCCCAGACAAAGTCACACCCGAAAACCTGAAGAATCTGCCTTCAGTACTCATCAGTACACTGGCTTGGGTCTTCACACACTACCTGTTTGAATACAGTGGTGCCCTCCCAATGGAAAACCAGCGGGACAGTTCTACTGTTCAAGAAGGAAGATATTCACGACATTGGCAACTATCGCCTCAGCTGCCTGTTGTCCATCATCTACAAGCTGTTCACTTGAGTCATCCTGAACAGGATTGGCAGGACACTAGATGAAGGGACAACCTTGTGAGCAAGCTGGCTTCGGAAAGGATTCAGCTCAATCGACCATATCCACACAGTAACCAAGCTCATTTGGAAGTTTTTGTAGGAGGTACAAGATGCTCCTCTGTCTCACGTTCATTGATTTAAAGAAAGCCTTTGATTCTGTTGAGACCTGTGGTTGTTGAAGCCCTAGCCAAACAGGGTGTTCAAACCCAATACATCAAATCCTTCATGAGCTGTATTATGGATTCACCGCCAGGATTTCACCATTCTACAAGGAAGTGGTCGTTGATGTCAAAGAGGGGTTCGACAAGGGTGATGCCATTTCACCAAAAACTCTTCAGTGCCACCCTTGAGAGCATCATGCGACAATTAGGAACAGGAAGGAATGGGGAGTGAAGATAGACGGTTGGCAACTACACGGCGACCTCCACTTCACTGATGACATCGTTCTAATAACACCAAACATTAGCCAAGCGCACAAATGCTGGCTGACTTTGACCAAGAATGTGGAAAGATAGGTCTACAGCTGAATCTCAATAAAACTGTGTTCATGAAAAATGAACTAATTCCAGAGGCCCCATTCACTCTCAATGGACCAAACATCTCTGAATTTAGCACTTATGTATACCCTAAGTCGAGAAGTCAACATGATGAATGAGCCTAAAACCTGAGCTGCGCGCAGAAGAAGAGAGTGGCGCGGATTGCCTACAAAAGCATTGAAGACATAGCGAAAAAAGAAAAAGAACCCTCTGGTTCCGGGCAATCTCTTCAACCCCACCATTCTCCCTGCATTAACATACACCTCAGAGACCTGGGCCCTATGAAAGCAGGCTGAGAATGCTATTGCGGGTTTCCCAAAGAGGAATGGAAAGAGTATGCTTGGAATATCACTCCTCACCTCAAGTGAGAGAAGGAATCTGGACTTCCAACCTCCATTGCTGTTCCAGAGTCAGGACGCTGTCACTCGTTGCCAAGGCATCGAAAATCATATGGGCTGAACATGTAATGCGATTTGGAGACGACCGCTGGACTAGAGCCATTACCGACCGATCCCACAGGATGTCAAAAGAAAACATGGCCGCCCACCTACAAGATGGTCAGACTTCTTCTTCAAGACCATAAATGAACGATTTGAGGCTCTTTGTATTCTTGAAATAACCAGATGCCATTGGGCTACACTGTGCAGTGATAGGGTCAGATGGAAATGTTACTGGCCCCACTCGAGGAAATCGATGAACAACGGGATGTCTAGTGATCTAGTGATTTTTATAGAATATATGGCTTGGATGAATAGACTATTGCTTTCCTCCCGAGGTTTTCTTTGATGATTAGAATTCCCCATTTATTCACTTATTTGTTTTGAGTCAAAAAAAGAGCCCCATTGTATTTGGGTTAAAGAAAAAGAAGGGGTGGGGTAGTGGTAACATCCTAATCTTTTCTTTGTCATAAAAATCTTACCTTAATGTCTTTTTGTGGTTTATGTCAGTTCCCTTGTATGAGGCTCTAATGTGGGAAGATTCATAGTATTTCTAGAAAAGGCAAATCCTACCTAGCAGGTCTCTGGAAAGCATGTAGATAATAGGTGCATGATGTTAGAGGAAGGCTTGGTGGCAATAAGGTAATGTCTGCAGACATTGTTCTCTACTTCCTTGTTTTTGTCCTGTGGTGATAGTGAAATTTCAAAATTTGAACTCCAATCATGGCAGTCATCTAATTACTCAATAATTACTCATTGCTTGAGAATAAAGACTCACATATTAAGGGTGATTGGTTCACCTCTCAAATTTTATTTTACATCTCTGTTATATACATTATTAACATCCTACATTTTCAAGAGCTTATAAAATTTATTTTGATAAGTGGGTGTTTAATTATTTGTTCATTTTACATATTAAATAACCTTCAAGTTCCTGATGAAAGAATTAGTATCCCCTGCACTAATGCTTTATTTTCAGAATGTTCTTTAGAGCTTGGTTGGTATAGAAGTTCAAAGTTTATTTTCTGAATGAAAGGAGAAAGGAAGAGAGTTGGGTTGGAAAATATGTGTCTATATAACAGTATAGGAAAGAACAAAAAATAAGTACATAAATATTTTAGGACCCCAAAAAAATCTATTTCTCTCCACTGGAAGAAAGGAATGGAGTGCTATTAAGATCTTACTGTGATAAAAATGTTCATTTTTAGAAAAAAATAGATCCAAGAACATCTTTTCTAGTACACAGACATAAAAATTTAGATACAGCGGTGAGTAGTTATTTCTATAGGTGATAAGGGAATCAACCACCTTGAAGTCAAAAGATAATACATTATCCTTGAGAAATTTTGATCCTGACCAATTTTTTTCACACTAATAAAGTGCAAGGATTTGCCTTTCTAGAAATACTATGAATCTTCCACATTAGAGCCTCATACAAGGGAACTGACATAAACCACAAAAAAGACATTAAGGTAAGATTTTTATGACAAAGAAAAGATTAGGATGTTACCACTACCCCACCCCTTCTCTTTCTTTTTAACCCAAATACAATGGGGCTCTTTTGACTCAAAACAAATAAGTGAATAAATAGGGAATTTAATCATCAAAGAAAACCCAGGAGGAAAGCAATAGTCTATTCATCAAGCCATATATTCTATGAAAATCAACTATCTAACTGATTTATTTTTGCAGTTTATGTTTGGTTATAGAATATTAACAATACAAGATGAAGAGAAATAAAAATGAGAAAAATAAATAAATAGGTCCATTATTTCACACATACACAAAAATTTAATTAAAAAATAGACTAAAGAGGCAATGATGTTACGTCCGAATCCATCAGAGAAAAACATAGACAAACTATCCATTATATTGAATCCATGGATATTTTAATGATTTCGCTCCACTGGTAAAGAAAACAGAAACAAAAATAAACAAATGAGACAAACGAACTAAAAAATCTTTCAGTTCTGTAAGATAAACTAGTGTTACTATAAACAGATATCCTAGCAAACTGGGGGAAATAATTGTGCCATATATTTTATCCAAAACACATATAATATTCATAAAATTCAACAACAATAAAACAAACAACACCATCAAAATATTAGGAGAGAAGCTGAACAGACACTTCCTCAAAATAGGCACACAGATGACCATTAGGCATATGAAAACAATTATTCCTCATAGTTAATTATTAGGAAAATGCAAAATAAACATCATTGAGACTTACATCACCGAAAATGGCCTATATCAAGAAGACTGAACACTGATGAAGGGTGTGATGCAGGAATGTTTTTTATGCATGAAACACCATTATTGACAGTTTTGTAACAGTTTTGCCTACAAAGAAATTGAAAATATATATGAGATAAGTAGTGTTGGTGGGGATATGGTAAAAAAATAAAAATGGACCTCACATTTATGCTCTTGAGGATATAAACTGGTTCAGCCTTCCATTACTTGACAACAGTATTGACATGTCTCTAAAAACACTGAATTATATAAATTCCATATTATCCAGTAATTCCACTCCTTGATATCTATCCTACAACAACAAAACACTAACGAAAAAAGATGCATTGTATGCTTAAATCAGATAAACAAACAAAAATAATAACCTCCTAGTATCTGTTATTGGAAAACCATAATGCCCAAAAGGAGAGAGGAGGAGAAAGGAGAGTGTTTGACATAGAGGAAGATTGGGGGGGGGGGCAGGTATGGGGTGGAGTGACAGGAGAGAAAAGGGAGGACATTGGTGGTGGAGAAATGAACACTGGTGGAGGGATGGGCAATGAAATATTGTATGACTGCAACCCGGTTATGAACAGCCTTGTAACTCAGTATCTCATGGTGGTTCAATAAAAAATAGCAAAAAAATAGAAGATATATGCACAGATATGTTCATTGCAATACTATAACAATAGCCAGATCTTGAAATCATGCCAACTGACAGAATAAAAACTTGTGGCATAAATACATGATTAAATACTACTCAGCTGAAAGAAATATCAAATCTTCAGCATTTGCTGAAAAATGGCCAGTAGTACAGTGTGTCATGTCAACAGGAATATGCCAGAAGGAAAAAAAGGCAAATATTGAATGATATCAATCATATATGGCATATTAAAGAAGAAAATTCAGGTAAAAATATTGATCATGTAGAATTATAGGCAATATACATATTTTGACTGCTTTGAATGATGCTGTGCTAATTTTTGATGATGTATATGTTAATATAGTTTACCGACACCTAAATACGTGTTAATATTATTAGCAGTACATTTTTATTTTAATGATATTAGACTCAAAAGTTCTTAGGTTTAAAATCTATTAAAGAAATGAAGAAATATTCATGCACAAAAAGATATATGATAATATTTTATTATCATATGTATAATAGTTTTAAACTATAAATAACTAAAATGTCTTTAATTAAAATGGATATATCACATTTATATAATAGAAACAGGACTGAATTAAAAACAATTGCTTTTATAAGCAAAAAATTCTTGCTGATAGAAGAAATTATCATATAGTTTTTATACAGTTGCTTGTTTTACAAACAACATGGTTGTGATATAGATAGGCAGGGAAGGGCCATGGCAATGGAATTGGTAAGACGTAATAAAACCAAGAGCAACAAGGCTGCAAACACAGGAACCAAGGAATAATAAGGCTTTTCTTGGGTGCCAAGAGACCCCAGAGAAGGTTGGACCCTGCTCTGAGAGAAGCTCCAGTAGAAACAAAGGTTAAAGAAAGGAATTTCAAAAGCGCAATCAACCACCCCAACTCTGCCCTGTTGAAAACTGCTCTAGAATGGACTGTTACCTAGTTAGAAATCCAACATGGCAAACCTTGGAAAAAACCTATAAAAACCACCCTACACAAAGGAAATGTGTGTGTGTATATATATATATATATATATATATATGTATATATATATATATATATGTATACTTCCTGAACCACTGTGCTCTTGTGCCTCTGTGGCAGAGCTCATGTGGTCCCTGAGAAAAAGTGTCACCTGCATCTCAACTCTTGAGCTGTGTACTGGGGTTATATCCTTCGTAGAAGCCCATATTCTATATTGAGCATGTTACTCCAACTTTCATCTCCCTCCTTCCCCTTGATAAAATCCTCCAAGCAAAATCTGTTTTTAAAATGTTGCATCATGATATCAAAATGGATTAAAGATCTCAGTATCAGACCTGAATCCATAAAGTACTTGATCACTTGACATCCAGTTATTTGTCAATTTTGCTCGAGCGGTGCCAGTAATATTTCCATTGGACCCTATCACTTGCCAGTGTGGCCCAATGGCATTTGGTTGCTTCAGGCATACAAAGAGCCTCAAACCATGCGTTCAGGGTCTTGATGAAGAAGTCTGACCATCTTGTAGGTGGGTGGCCACGTGATCTTTTGGCGTCCCATGGGATCCAGTCGGTAACGGCTCTAGTCCAGCAGTGGTCTCCAAATTGCATTACATGTCCAGACCATCTGATTTTCGATACCTTGGCAAATGAGACAGTGTCTCTGACTCTGGAACAGTGATGGAGGTCAGAGCTCCGTATTCCTTCTTTTCACTTGAGTGAGGTGTGATGTTCCAAGCATAGCTCTTTAGATTCCTCTTTTGGGAGACCAAATAGCATTCTCATCCTGCTTTCCGTAGGGGCCAGGTCTCAGAGGTGTATGTTAATGCAGGGGAGAACGGTGGAGTCAAAGAGATGTGCCCAGAGCTGGAGGTTCTTTGTCTTTTCAGCTATTTCTTCGATGCTTTTGAAGGCATTCTATGCTACTCTCTTCTTACTGTGCAGCTCAGGTTTTAGGTCGTTCATCATGTTGACTTCTCGGCCTAGGTACACATAACTGCTGCATTCAGAGATGTCTGTTCCATTGAGAGTGAATGGGGCTTCTGGAACTAGTTCATTTTTCACGAACATAGTTTTGCTGAGATTCAGCTGTAGACCTATCTTTCCACATTCTCTGTTGAAGCCAGTCAGCATTTGTGCCGCTTGGCTAATGTTTGGAGTTATTAGAACGATGTCATCAATGAAGCGGAGGTGGTGGAGGTTGCCAACCGTCTATCTTCACTCCCATTCCTTCCCATTCCTAATTGTCACATGATTTCTCGAGGGTGGTGCTGAAGAGTTTTGGTGAAATGGCATCACCCTGCCGAACCCTCTTTTGACATTGATGATCACTGTTTGTAGAATGGTGAGATCCCTCTTGGTGAATCCGCAATACAGCTCAAGAAAGATCTAGATGTATTGGGTTTGAACGCCCTATTTTGGCTAGGGCTTCGATGACCACTTCAGTCTCCACAGAATCAAAGGCTTTCTTTTAAAGCAATGAACATGAGACAGAGTGGCACCCTGAACTCCCCTACACACTTTAATGAGCTTGGCTACCGTGTGGATATATGGGCAAGCTGAACCCTTTTCGGAAGCCAGTTTTCTCACATGGTTGCCCTTCATCTAATGTTCTGCCAATCCTGTTCATGATGACTCGAGACGAACAGCTTGTAGATGACAGACAACAGGCAGATGGGGCGATAGCTGCCAATGTCAGGATGTGTCCCTTGAACAGTGAACTGTATTGCTGGTTTTCCAATGGGAGGGCACCTTGCATTCAGACAGGTAGCATGTGAAGAGCCGAGCCAGTGTATTGATGAGTACAGAAGGCAGATTCTTCAGGTGTTCGGATCTGACTTTGTCTGGGCCTGGTGCTGTTCCCTTCTTTACTGACGAAATTTCATGTTGGATTTCAGAAGGGAGAACTTTGGGAATGACATATCCATCCTGCGGAATTTGGCATGGGCAAGTGGATTTGGCTATCAAAGAGATCTGAGTAGAAAGAAAATATAGGAAAACCCACCATGACATTGAAGCTAAAGGCATCTTCAAAGATGAATCACCACTACAAATCAACTGGAAGCAAAGATGAAAATATGGGACTACATGAAACTAAAATCTTCTGAACCTCAAAAAGAAACAGTGATCAAGATACAAAGACAGTCCACAAAATGGGAAAGAATATTCACCCAATACTCATCTGATAAGGGGTTAATATCCAGGATATATCAGGCCTTGGTAGAATTTACAAGCTGGAAAACAGCCAACCCCATCAAAAAATGGGGAGAAGAAATGAACAGAATCTTTGACAAGGAAAAAAATTCGAATGGCCTAAAGGCATATGAAAAAATGTTCATCATCACTAATCACCAGAAAGATGCAAATCAAAACAACAATGAGATATCTCACACCACAGAGACTGGCACATATCCAAAAGAACACGGAGGACAACAATTGCTGGCATAGATGCATTTGAGAAAGGGACTCAAATGGGGAGAAAGGGACTCTCTTCCATTGTTGGTGGGAATGTTGACTGGTCAGCCTTTTGGGAAAAAACAATATGGACAGTGCTCCAAATACTTGGACATTGAGCTCCCATTTGACCCTGCTATACCAATTCTGGGAATATACCCTGGGAAGCCAAAAATGCACAGCGGAAACACCATCTGCACTTTTATTTTCATAGCAGCACTATTCACACTATCCAGAATCTGGAAGCAACCAGAATGCCTGAAAAACTGATGACTGGATAAAGAAACTTGTTACATCTACACAATGGAATACTATGCAGCTGTTAGGAAAAATGAAGTTATGAAATTTTCCTATAAATGGATGGACATGGAGAGGGATCATGTTGAGTGAAATTAGCCAGAAGGACAAAGACAGATATAGAATGACTTTATTTATTTGCATGATATAAATATACATATATATATGTATGTATGTGTGTATGTATGTATGTATGCATGTATGTATGTATGAATAGTATGAAACTAATATCCAAGGTCAGGCAAAACATATATATCTGGAGGTCTTGTTTAATGTGGAATCTACCACAAATATGTGGGGTCTGAGGTTAGGTAAGACAGAGAATATAACAGTGTGCTAATAATTGTGGAAAGTGATAATTCCAGCTTAGAATTGAGCATTGAATACAGGCAAAAAAGATACACATGATAACCTCTAAATGTATGTGTTGTAATCCACAGTGTGTAAGAAAAGGAAGAAAGAGAGAGAGAGAAAAAAGAGAGAGAAGGGGGAGAGATAAAGAACCTGCCAGAGAAGCAGGCTCGGGGAGGGGGAGGGAATTGGGAATATGGTTGTGGGAAATGGGCACTGGTGGAGGGATGGGTGCTGGAACACTGTAAGACCGAAAACCCAAATATGAACATCTTTGTAATTGTATATCTCACAGTGGTATAATAAAATATAAAAAAAAAACTTTAAAAATCAGTTTTTAGTTCACTGCTTGTCTTCTCCTGAAATTCCTTCTGTGAAATAGAAGATCCTGTAAATCTTCACTGCAGCCTGAGTCCAAGAGTTCCAGTAAAATTGGGTGGTGTGGATCAACTCCCTGTGCTAAGAAGACGTCAGGTGTGGCTTGATGGCCACTGTATGCACCTGGTGAGACTTGAGGTCTGTGCCATGTAGGAGCTCATCACAGACTCTACCAGTCCTAGCCTCCCAGCCAGTCTTGGAGCAACAGAGGTGTATCAGGAGATCCTGTCTTCCCCTACTTCACATAAGCCACCCATGGGAGCCCACTGACTTCAGTTGAGTTTCATAGATGTTATATTGCATCTAACAGTTAAACCTCTATAATTCCATTTACATCCAAGAATTTAAAAAATATGATAAATAGCAATCAGAACAATTGTTTTCTCTGCATAGGAATATGAGTAAAAATGCTCATTAGAAAATATGAGGAAACTTTGTATAATGCACACTTCCATATTTTCATCTGGGTCATTTCAATATGGGTATATATTTCTCAGAAAGCTTTGAACAGACATATATGATATGTGCACACATCATTTTTTTAAGAAAAACATGCATCAGGCATCTAGTTCTGTAACTTAAAGTGTTTGGATAATTTTTAAGATTAGTAATCTCTACTGTACCAAGTGTTTTCTACAGAACATAATACTTTTTTTTTATATTTATTTTTTTTTAACTTTATTTTTTAAGTATTTTATTATACCACCGTGAGATATACAAATAAAAAGATATACAATTAAAAAAGTTCATATTTGGGTTTTGGTCATACAGTGTTCTAGCACCCGTCCCTCCACCAGTGCCCATCTCCCACCACCAACGTCCCTGGTTTACCTCCCCCTTCCCCAGCCCCTCCATGGCAGGTTCTTTATTTCTTTCCCTTTCTTTCTCTTTCTCTTTTCCTTCCCTTCCAGACTATGGATTACAGAACATACATTAAGAGGTTGGCATGTGTATCCTTTTTGCCTCTATTTAATGCTCAGTTCTAGGTTGGCATTAGTACCCTCGACAATTATTAGCACACTGTTCCATTTTCTGTCTTACCTAACCTCTGACTCCCACACGTTTGTGATAATTTCCACTTTTGACAAGACCTCCTGATATACAGAACATAATACTTTTAAAATAAAGTTCACCCCAACTCAAAAGAAAAGTCATTTAAAAAATAATGATTCTGGAATTCTAGTCCTTATGGAATATATTCCTTCATGATTTCAAAAGATTTTTTGATCCCAACACCCTCAACCACATACATACTCTACTCCCAAACAAAATGGATTGCTTCCCTTAATGGCAAAAAATTTGTTCATTAATATTTGTACCTTTCCATGTCTGAAAAGTATTTCTCACAGGATAAGTAGTCAAATATTTTAACTGAATTCACTGTATCACTGTCTTCCTGCTCATCATCGATTTGCTCGAGCGGGCCCCCAGTATACATCTCCATATGTCCTGTTTCATGCTAGTAGAGCCCAAGGCATCTGCTTGCTCCAGGAACATACAGAGCCTCAATCCATTCGGAATGAGGTCTATAATTGTTACTGGTATTTGGCATATATATCAAATACAACACGGGTAGCTTGCCAGGCTCTGCCGTGCAGGTAGCATACTCTTGTAGGCATCTCTAAGTCCAGCATTTATTGGTGAACCGCAGGAGCCGCAAGCCGCCCGAGCCAGGCGCTGATAGGCTGGTCTGCTGGGTGGAGGTCTGACGCAGAGAGAAGTCCGATGTGGAAAATGGAGGCCCTCATGGAGTGGGGTCATCTGGCTTGTTGTGAGGCTCTGCTGGGGTGGTGGGCCAGGGCTAGAACCCACCATCCCTCCCGGGCGCCTCCCTGAGCGGCTGGTCACAGGGAGAGCCAGTAGCAGCTCTGCCCCATGTTCATGCTTAACTGGAATTCAATTAAAAAAATTTAGTTGAATTCAGTTGAATTTTTTAATTGAATTCATTTAATTGAATGGATTAATTCAAACTTAATAATTGAATAAATTGTTTAGTTTAATGATTAAGTTTATTAGATTAGTTTAGCTTTATGTTGTGATTTGATATTTTAGGGTACATAGAATCTATGCTATATATACACCTATCTGAGCAGGTTTTATTTATAGCTTCCATTTATGGATGGGAACATTAGACAACACAGAGATTAAGTTCCTGGTAAAAGTCATCAGTGAGCATGTAACTAATGTGGGATTCAGGCTCACATTTTTCCCTTCCAATCATCATCAATATTAAGACATACTACTATATTAAGTCATTTCCCAGTGTGCATTACATTTCAGCTCTAAACTAAATAAAGCTCAACTTAAGTTAAAATAATCTTCCCAAGGATAAAAGAGTTCCTCCCTTTATGATTAATTTTTTTTGCTAGCATGAGAACAGGGTTGAAAATGAAAAAGGTTCGGTCATAGGTTCAGGCAAGTCTAATTTGAACTTTGTGAGCTGGGACAAATAATTATCTCTCAATGAAAGCTCTCTTGCTCTAATTAGAGAAAATACTATCCAGTGCTGTTTACCTTACAGAGGAGAAAGTATTGTGTAATAATCCTTCCAGAAAAATAATTGTGAAAAACTGTTTATGAAAAATAAAATACCATCAACGTTTCCTATAGAAGATAGTACTGAGAATCATTGCACTTGGAGAAACCAGGCTGAATTCAAACAAGTATCTTATTTTTAAATTTTGAGTCATCTGTGTATAGTATATACACTTACACAGATGTATATGCACTAAAAATATTTTTAAATGAAGATAATGATAATTTATATGGTCCTTTTGTTAGGTTTCTTTATTAATTTCAACCAAGAAAAACAAGTGAATTGTTCATCAGTCTGAAAGTTGACATCTTGTAAACATGTGGTCTCATGATTTAACCAGATAAAATAACACATTCAGAGCTAATGAAAACCTTCAAAAGGTCTCCAAATGGTAACAAACAAATACTGCAAATTTCCCATATCAAAAATGCTTACAAATGAAGAGTTCTTCCACTTTTCTAGTTACTATAGGGTCCTACATTATCTTCATAAAAATGCATTATAATGCATAAAAGAGAAAATATTGAAATGTGACATTCTCTTTATTTCACAGTTAAGTCCTCATTTTTGGACAAAATTGAGATCCCTTTTCTTGTTTCTAAAACTCTCCTTCAAAGTCATGGGAAATTATTTGCTATTCAGTAACCAGGGCTATCTAGCCTCCTTATTTCAAAACAGATAGTAACAGATAGCACAGATTTGTTTGCTCAACACTCTTATGCTTTTGTCCTTCTGTGCTAAAGAGCTAGGGAAAGAATATACTCACATTTCCCAGTTGTTAAAGCATTAGGATGCACTTAGCGTTGACCAGATTTCCATACAGTTCTATGTGAGAGACCTGGAACTGAAAAAATAAGAAAGATGAGAGAGATCTTTATAACTAATTAATTAATTAATTTTTATTTTATTATGCCAACGTGAGGTATACAATTAAAAATTGTTCGTGATTAGGTTTCAGTCATGCAGCCGCTCCAGCACCCATTTCCTC
>JAJIBD010031557.1:0-50780 GCA_021461705.1 Cryptotis parvus | reverse complement strand
GTGATAATACTCAGCCTAGAACTGAGTATTGAATACAGGCAAAATGATACACATGATAATCTCTCAAACAATGTATCACAAACCACAGTGAAGAAGAGAATGAAAAGAGAAAGAGAGAGAGAGAGAAAGAGAAAGAGAGAGAAAAGAGATATAAGAACTCCCACATATAGAGGCAGGTTAGGGGAGAGGGGAGGTAATCCAGAGAGACATTGCTGGTGGGAATGGGAACTAGTGGGAGGAGGATGGGTGCTGAAACAATGCACACCAAACCCATTACTTAGAACATTTCATCTTTCTTTCTCTCTAATTGTATATACTCACAGTGGTATAATAAAATATTTTTAAAAAAGTCATGATTCTTTTTCTTTAAGTTGTTATGTACAAGTCTGACTAATTTCTTGTTCTTGCATTCACTGAGTTTGTGGAATGTAAAGTGGGTTTTTCTACTAGTCAACTTCATGACTCCTACAAGAAAACTCTCTTATTTCAAATTTTTTCTCAACTTCATTTGAACCTTTTCTACGCATGTCTTTTATACTCTTTTCTATATTGCTTGTTGGAGTTAATTCTCCAAATACAGAAGATGAACATGTTCCTAGACGAAAGTCTGTGGAGCTTATTAAATCTCCATTGTGCCATTTGAGCCCACTGTAGTATAGAAATTACTCAATATGTTCCCCACAGACCACACATCATGTTCAAACACAGTTGTGATTGTTGTATGCCCCATACTTAATTTTATGACATGTGATGGGATACCTGGTACATCAGTAGACCAGGCTGTGAGTTATTAACTGCTGAGACTGCATATCTGGGCTTGAAATAGGCTTTTCTCTTGGGTGGGATTCTAACAAACTGTGGAGTCCAGACCTTGAAAATGGCTGTGATTGCAGTGTGTGAAGTTCTTGTGGCTACATAGGCTCTATTGGGGCAGCAAGTGAAGGCCAGAACCTATCTCACTCTAGGAGGCCTCATGGTCAGCCTAGCACAGGGAGAGCTGGCAGCAGCTCTTCCGTACTTGAGTCCCTAGCTGTTCCGGGCAAGCATTTCTGGGTGGGCCCAGATGGCCTTCTGTAACAAGATGTTTCTTGATGTTTAATGGTCTTTTGAAAATACAACAGAAATGTTAGTGTTTTCATGGGAAATATGTGAGTAGAAAGATAACCCTTTATCTTAAATCATGATCTACTATTTTGGACAAAATAGTCATCATTGGATCAAAAGTTTTTTCCTCTGGAAATATATGAACTTCCTGATTTCTTCCTTTGTGAATTCCCTCTCCACATTCTTTTTGATGTTTCTGGCATCATCTACATCCCCATTAACTCACCTGTAAGTTTCCACGGACAGAAATGTGTCTCAATCTTTATTTTCCCAATGTCCACTACAATGTGATATTTAATAATAATACTTAATATAGTTCTGCTGAATTGAGCATATGATAATAAACTTATGGTATCTGGCTTTTTATTATAATGTTTTATCAATGACAAATATATCATATACTATATATTCTGTTATAATTTAGAGGTTTATTTTAATTATTCATTCCTTTCTTATATACTATTATTTTTTACCTAGTGTGTATACAAGTCAGACATTATATAAATTGGGAATACCCATAGCAACTGCCTTTAAAGAGCACACCCATCTAATAGAAGGTATGGAAAATTATATTATAGGAAGATGTGCCACTAGAAACATGGATACAAGATATTTTAGCAGTACAAATGAAAATCTGAAAAGCAGAACACCTTACTAGAGTAATAGGTGAGGAGACTGAAGAAGCTGTAGGCAAATCTGAGTCATAAATCATGTCTATTGAATGAATAAGATAAATGGTAGGCAGGCAAGAGGAAGGTAAGGGATAGGGAATAGGGAGATCCTTTTTGCATGTTTCTCTTCCTTTAATGCGTAGGGAAACAAATAATGTTTCTGAATGGCTGGAACAAGAAGCTAATGTATGAGGATATAGATAAATTTATGTGAGTACTAAAGTAATTTGTGACATCTTACTCCTTGAATGTCAAGCAACTAAATATAATAGACAAGAAATAAAGTACCTTTGTTTCACCATGTATGCTTTCCGCTTAAAATAACACTTTAATTGAGACTTAACTATACAAGTGATATATATGCATTATATATAATAGGTGTACATCTTTACTAAACCTGAAGAAACATTTATCATGCCTGTTTAGTAATACAAAGCTCAAAGGGGAAATATTTTTTCAGAGTTACCTTCAGTAAAATAACTCTGGGGAAATTTTTTTTTCATAGTGAACTGCAGTAAAATAACTCTGGGCACCAAATTGATAGTAAAGGGTAAGATATCAAAAAATATTCCTTATCTACTCTTTGGACCCACAAAAAATGCTTTAGTGCCTTTAAACAAAACAATCAAGTATTAGGGCATTAAATAATTTACTTTTGCCTATTTCAGTTAGTGTTTTGGTGTTCTTTCAATTGGTTTTACTTGGTTATCTCAAGGGAATGTGAGGTGGACCAATGTACACCGCTGCTTTTGGTGTAACTTGGGTGTTGGCCAACTGTCAGTACTAAAAACAAGCTATTTTATTCTCCTTGTGAATATCCTAGAAATGTGCTTCTGATGCGATTGTAGGTGCATTGAAAGTACAGACAGTCATTTTAGTCCTTCTTTGTTTTGGCAGCCTAGTTTGACACTGAGATTTTATCAGCCACTCCTTGTTCATCCATTTTAGTGCTGGCGAATTAAGGGCTCTTTCAGGGGTTGTCCTGAAAGACAACCCTGTTGTCTTTCTGCTTGTTGTCCGTCATCTTCGCTCAAGTCATCCTGAACAGGATTGGCAGAACAATAGATGAAGGACAACCATGCGAGGACGCTGGCTTCCAAAAAATGATTCAGTACAATCGACCATATCCACATGGTAACCAAGCTCACTGAGGTTTGTAGGGAGTTCAAGATGCCGCTGTGCCTCACTTTCATTAATTTAAAGAAAGTCTTTGGTTCTGTTGCTACTAAAGCAGTCACTGAAGTCCTAGCCAAACAGGGCATTCAAACCCAATACATCAAGATCCTTCATGAGCTATATATATTACGGATTCACCACCAGGATCTCACCATTCTATAAGGAAGTGATCATTGGTGTCAAAAGAGGGGTTTGGCAGGGTGATACCATTTTACCAAAACTTTAGTGCTACCCTCAAGAACAACATGCAACAATTAGAATGGGAAGGAATGGGAGTGAAGATAGATGGTTGGCAACTTCTCCACCTCCGCTTCACTGATGACATTGTTCTAATAACACCAAACATTGGCCAAGCGGCACAAATGCTGGCTGACTTTGACTGAAAATATGGAAAGATATGTCTACAGATGAATCTCAACAAAAAAAACAATATTCATGAAAAATGAATTAGGAGGCCGGAGTGATCCCACAGCAGGTAGATCATTTGCCTTGCATGAGGCCGACCGGGTTTGACCTCGGCATCCCATATGGTCCCCCAAGCTCCCGCCAGGAGTAAGTCCAGAGCAAAGAGCCAGGAGCAAGCCCTGAGCATTGCTGGGTGTGACTCAAAAAGCAAAAAAAAAAAAAGAAAAATGAAAAAAATGAAAAATGAACGAGTTCCAGAGACCCCATTCACTCTCAATGGAACAAACATCTCTGAATTCAGCAGTTATGTGTACCTAGGCCAGAACTCAACATGATGAATGACCTAAAACCTGAGCTACACAGGAGGTAGAGGCGGCATAGAATGCCTTGAAGAGCATCGAAGAAATAACTAAAAGGAGAAAGAAACTCCGGCTCCGACACATCTCTTTGACTCCACTGTTCTCCCTTGCATTAACATATGCCACAGAGGAATTGGGCCCTACGAAATCAGGATGAGAATGCTATTTGGGTCTCCCAAAGAGGAATCGAAAGAGCTATGCTTGGAATATTACACCTCACTCAAGTGAGAGAAGGAATCCAGAGTTCTGACCTCTGTCAATGATCCAGAGTCAGGGACGTTGTCTCATTTGCCAAGGCATCTAAAATCATATGGGCTGGACATGTACTGTGATTTGGAGATGACCACTGGACTAGAGCCCTTAATGACTGGATCCCACAGAATGTCAAAAGATCATGTTGCTGCCCACCTACAAGATGGTCAGATCTTCATTAAGACCCTGAACAAACGGTTTGAGGCTCTTCGTATTCCTGAAGCAAGCAGATGCCATTGTGATACACTGGCACGTGATATGGTCAAGTGGAAATGGTACAGGTGCCTGCTTGAGCAAATCAATGAATAATGTGATGTCAAGTGATCAAGTGATATTTAGGAGTGTAATTTCTTCCTGATATTCAATCCTTAAGTTTTTAAGAAATAGCCTTCACTGAAGTTTATGTTGTCAGAGACTAGTATGGCCACCCCAGCCTTTTTGGAGGAGTTGTTTGCTTGGAGAATTGTTTTCTAGCCTTTGACTTTGAGTTTGTGTTTGCTCTGATTGTTCAGATGCGTTTCTTATAGGCAGCAGAATGTTGGATTCAGTTTTTTATTCCATTTTGCCACTATGTGTCTCTTAATTGGTGCATTTAGGCCATTGACATTTGAGAGAGATTATTGTCATGGGATTTTGTATCTTCCTGAAAAAGGTTGTTGTGCTTTTGGGGTTTGTCTTTTCTTATAGTAGTTCCCTTAGTCCTTTTAAAGTTGGTTTTGAGTCTATGAAGTTCCTGATCTGTTGCTTATCCATGAAGTTGTGTATCTTTCCTTCAAGTCTGAATGTGAGTCTAGCCAGGTAAAGAATTCTTTGTGAAGCTTTCATTTATTTTATTGAGTCTTTTCACAATATCCCACCATTGTCTTTGGGCTCAGAGCGTTTCATCTGAAAAGTCTGCTGTGAATCTTAGGGATGTTCCTTTGTATGTGATTTCCTTCTTTGATCTTATTGCTTTCAGTATTCTATCTCTACCTGTGATTTTTGTCACTGTAATTAGGATGTGTCTTGGAGTATTCTTATTTGGTTTTCTCTTAGCCAGTATTGTTTGGTCCTCCTGAATCTGTGAACAAGCAATCTTTAGTTCTGGGAACTTCTCAGTAACGATGACTTTGACAGTTGCTTCTTCATCAGAATTTTCTGCCTGCCCTTCTGGTTCCCAATGATCCTTATGTTGTTCCTTTTGACTTCATCCTGATTATCTCTTGTTGTCTGTTCATTAATTGTGAGTTTTTTCCATATTCTAATGTTGTCTAGAGAGTCTCTGCATCTTGTCTTCAAGATCACTAATTCTTCAGCAGTTGTTACTCTGCTCTGGAGGCCGTCTAGTGAATTTTTTCATTTCACCTATCACATTTTTAATATATGTCACTTCTGTTTGTATTTTCATTTGTATTTTGTTCATTTATGCTCTCATTTCATCTTTTATTTTGTTGAATATGTGCTTCATTACTTCTTTAAGCTCCAATGTATTCTTAACACTTCCTTGCAGAATTTCTTCTCAGGAAGGTTATATAGCTCATCATAATTGCTTGGCTCAACTTGGTTAGTGACTTCACTCACAGAGCTTGGTGGAGTTCTGCATTATTTACCATTATGTTCCCGGAGCAAGAAGGTGCCCTTGAGCTCTACTTGCATGAGACAGGGCATATGGAGATGTTACTGGTGCCCGCTCGAGCAAATCGATGATGAATGGGAAGACAGTGATACAGTGATACCTTGACAGATGCAAATTGTGTGTTCTTGTGTGGATATAATGTACAGTAAGGGATGTTTAGGCCGTTTGTGGAGTTTTTGTGGTGTGTAAGGAATGTTGAATGCTATGTTACCAGGTACCTCTGTGTAGATTATTTGTTGAGTAGGTTCTTTTAGCTAACTAGCATCCGCATAGCTTTTAAATTTGGTGTGTGACGACATTGAAGCTAAAGGCATCTTCAAAGGTGAAACATCACTAACAAAGCAACTAGAAGAAAAGATAAACATATGGGACTACATGAAACTCAAAAGCTTCTGCACCTCAAAAGAAACAGTGACTAAGATACAAAAAGCAGTCCACAGAATGGGAAAGAATATTCACCCAATACCCATCTGATGAGGGGTTAATATCCAGGATATATCAGGCACTGGTAGAACTTTACAGGAAGAAAACAAACAACCCCATCAAAAAATGGGGAGAAGAAATGAACAGAAACTTCAGCAAGGAAGAAATTCGAATGGCCAAAAAACATATGAAAAAAATGCTCATCATCACTAATCTTCAGAGAGATGCAAATCAAAACAACAATGAGATACCACTTTACACCACAGAGACTGGCACATATTCAAAAGAGCAAGAAAAACAAGTGCTGGCATGGATGTGGGGAAAAGGGGACACTCATCCATTGTTGGGGAATGCCGGCTGGTACAGTCTTTCTGGAAAACAATATGGACTTTCCTCCAAAGACTATAAATTGAACTCCCATTTGACCCAGCCATACCACTCCTGGGAATCTACTCTGGGAAACCAAAAAATACGCAGCGGAAACACCATCCCTACTTTTTATGTTCATAGCAGCATTATTCACAATAGCCAGAATCTGGAAGCAACCAGAGTGCCCGAAAATCGATGACTGGATAAAAAAGCTTTGGTACATCTACACAATGGAATACTATGCAGCTGTTAGGAAAAATGAAGTTATAAAATTTGCCTATAAGTGGATGGACATGGAGAAGATTATGTTGAGAGAAATTAGCCAGAGGAGAGAGACCGATACAGAATGACTGCATTTATTTGCATGGCATAAATATATATGTACATATTATGATACCACTATCCAAGGTCAAGTGAAACATATATCAGGAGGTCTTGTCAAAGGTGGAAATTATCACAAACGTGTGGGAGTCAGAGGTTAGGTAAGACAGAAAATGGAACAGTGTGCTAATAATTGTCGAGGGTACTAATGCCAACCTCGAACTGAGCATTAAATAGAGGCAAAAGGGATACACATTACCACCTTTTAATGTATGTTCTGTAATCCATAGTCTGGAAGGGAAGGAAAAGAGAAAGAGAGAGAAAAGGGAAAGAAATAAAGAACCTGCCATGGAGGTGGGCTGGGGAAGGGGGAGGGAACCGTGACGTTGGTGGTGGGAGATGGGCACTGGTGGAGGGACGGGTGCTGGAACACTGTATGACCAAAACCCAAATATGAACTTTTTAATTGTATATCTTTGTAATTGTAAAAATAAAAAAAAATTAAAAAAATAATAAATTTGGTGTGTGAGAACTGAATTTGGGTGTTGAAGACCTCAGGGCGGGCAGTGGGGGGTACAACTGCAGCTTGGTTCCACCTAACTGTCCTGCTTCTCTCCAGTTCCTAGAACCTTTAAAAGCCAATAGCAACCCCACCCCCACCCCCAAGCACAGGACTCTAAGAGTAAGTGCTGCCACCACATGGCCTCACATGAACCACCAACAGAGTCCTGTTTACCACTTAGGAGCCCCCACCAAAATCGGCAAATAACAAATGTCTAAGATTTACTCAGAATAGTTTGATTTGTATAGTCTTGGGGGAAAGACTGGCTATCAAGAAGAGTTTACATAGTATCCTGGGTGATTTAATTAGGCACCTAAGAATCATTACTCAACCAGTGCTTCTTAGTGTAACTGCCAAAACACAGCATCAGTGTCTCCTGCAAACTTATTAGAAATGCGACTCCTCAGGCTCCATATCTAAAATGACTGAATTAGAGTCTCTCTTGCTGCATCAGAATAACAAATTATTCTGAAACATGCTGAAGTTCAAGAACTATTATTCTGACATGAAGGCCCTGGGATTATTCCCTGTATCCAGATGGTGCACACCATTGATATAATAGACATGATAGGCACTTAAAACAATAAATGACCAATGATAACTGATCCATAGAGGAATAAGTGATATTATAAAATTAAATGAAGGTTATCTCACAGCAATCGCTCTCTTTCTATAAAGATCTAACGACAATTTAGCCTATAGTCTCAGAAAGAAAGTGTGCTCTAGCAGAGTAAGAAAAGCAGCAAATAGTGTGATTTTCTATTTTCAAAACACTGTAACTTAGTGTTTTGACAAGTGTGCTATTTTCACTTCTATTATTCCCACCTCTAATTCAAAGACAGTAAATTACAGAAGCTATTTTTTTTAGAACCCGCTGGTTCAAACACATTTATTCTCTTTGAATTGACCAGAAAGTGAGTTATTAATGGCCTGCTCAATTAAGTTAGGTGGATATCTACTTTTTCCTGTGTGATTGTCTACATATTTCACATGAACAGTCTTCTGTTAGAAGCTTAGGGTTGCTATGATCAGCACCTCCCTCCCTGGCACCATGAGGAAATCACACTGTTCGCAGAATATAAGGTACATATTCTCCATTCTTAGACATTTTATCACATAGAGAATGCTCAGGTACTGGAGTAAGAATCAGGTACATGATTGGCTTGATAGAGAAAGAAGAAAACATTACTACTGTAATTCTAGTATGAATTTAATATATAAACTAGAGAGAAAAAACAATGACATTAGTTCAAGCTGTGCAGAAGTAAATTGTTTCACCTCTTGGACTGCTGTCTTTAATAAACCAAAAGCTGTTACTGAAGGTGGATGCTAATTCTGGAACTCATACTTGTTTCTGGCATTATTCTCTAAAATGCACCATTCTTTCACACTCACACCCCCCCAGGGAGAAACAATGCTGCAGCTTTATATCCCCCTAAAGGACTGAGCCTTAATTTAACTATTTCGGTGCTGGGGTGCCCTGGGGAGCTCTTCTCCCCAGATCGTAGGGGACTAATTGGTGCACATTTCAATGACTTTTCTGTAGGGGTAGGGAGAGCAGAGGCAGCTCTGAAGGGCATTACAAGGATTTGCTCAGCACAGATATACTCATGTTCTACTTGGTTTTTGTAGCTGAAATTCTCAGTTGTCAATGTTCCTTTAAGAGGAAGAGGTCTGATGGTATTTCAGTAGCTTCTGTTTTAATCTTTCTAAGGTTACTGAGGATTATCTTAACATAGATAAGTCACTGCACAATCTCAAAGACAAAAAACTAGACAAATAAAATGACAGCAGAAACCAAATTATGTATTCTGCTTACCTGACTTCTAAAATCAGACAAAACAGACCTGCTATGCTATATGGTAGATGAGATCAGCCCATGGTCTAAAAATAAACCTGTGTCTTGAATGTGGTGAAAAGAATCTGTAGCCAGCTTCAATAATGAGAGGTCATTATAGAAATTGATGCTGACTTGGATAACTCATAAAATGACTTTTCAAAAAACATCAAAAACCAAGTCGGTATAATAGAAACATAGGTGCTAATAAAAAAAAGCTATACACTATTTCACACCTCCATGATTGTGCAAAGAATGCCAAGAAAGAAAATGACACAAAAGTATGCCTGTTTTCAAAAACTCTCGAGCTTATTCGCCAACTTGGCAAGGGGTGAGCCTCAGGCGACCAAATACTAACCTCCAAGCTCGCAAAGCAGTGCAGAGAAGCAATAAAGAAGACCTCAAAGAGAGAAGAGCAGAAATACCAGAAGATGTAGCAGAAGCTGGGAAAAGCATTTGCAATGCCTGCCTGTCCTTTTGCCAACTGTAAGACCAAGATGACTACCCTCGACGCCCTGATGGATCTATCACATCTTCCAGAAAGGCAATGAAGATTATCCATGACTTCTACTCAGATCTCTTTGATAGCCAAGTTCACCTGCCCACATACCAAATTCCACAGGATGGATATGTCGTTCCCAATGTTCTCCCTTCTGAAATCCAACATGCCATTTCATCGATAAAGGAACAGCACCAGGCCCAGACAAAGTCAGACCCGAAAACCTGAAGAATCTGCCTTCAGTACTCATCAGTACACTGGCTTGGGTCTTCACACACTACCTGTTTGAATACAGGGGTGCCCTCCCAATGGAAAACCAGCAGGACAGTTCTACTGTTCAAGAAGGAAGATATTCACAACATTGGCAACTATCGCCCCAGCTGCCTGTTGTCCATCATCTACAAGCTGTTCACTTGAGTCATCCTGAACAGGATTGGCAGGACACTAGATGAAGGACAACCTTGTGAGCAAGCTGGCTTCCGGGAAAGGATTCAGCACAATCGACCATATCCACACAGTAACCAAGCTCATTGAAGTTTGTAGGGAGTACAAGATGCTCCTCTGTCTCACGTTCATTGATTTAAAGAAAGCCTTTGATTCTGTTGAGACCTGTGGTTGTTGAAGCCCTAGCCAAACAGGGTGTTCAAACCCAATACATCAATATCCTTCATGAGCTGTATTATGGATTCACCGCCAGGATTTCACCATTCTACAAGGAAGTGGTCGTTGATGTCAAAAGAGGGGTTCGACAGGGTGATGCCTTTTCACCAAAACTCTTCAGTGCCACCCTTGAGAGCATCATGTGACAATTAGAACGGGAAGGAATGGGAGTGAAGATAGACGGTTGGCAACTACACGACGACCTCCACTTCACTGATGACATCGTTCTAATAACACCAAACATTAGCCAAGCAGCACAAATGCTGGCTGACTTTGACCAAGAATGTGGAAAGATAGGTCTACAGCTGAATCTCAATAAAACTGTGTTCATGAAAAATGAACTAGTTCCAGAGGCCCCATTCACTCTCAATGGACCAAACATCTCTGAATTTAGCACTTATGTATACCTAAGTCGAGAAGTCAACATGATGAATGACCTAAAACCTGAGCTGCGCAGAAGAAGAGAGTGGCGCCGGATTGCCTACAAAAAGCATTGAAGACATAGCGAAAAAGAAAAAGAACCTCTGGTTCCGGGCACATCTTCAACTCCACCATTCTCCCTGCATTAACATACACCTCAGAGACCTGGGCCCTATGAAAGCAGGCTGAGAATGCTATTCGGGTTTCCCAAAGAGGAATGGAAAGAGTATGCTTGGAATATCACTCCTCACTCAAGTGAGAGAAGGAATCTGGACTTCCAACCTCCATTGCTGTTCCAGAGTCAGGGACGCTGTCTCGCTTTGCCAAGGCATCGAAAAATCATATGGGCTGAACATGTAATGCGATTTGGAGACGACCGCTGGACTAGAGCCATTACCGACTTGATCCCACAGGATGTCAAAAGAAAACATGGCCGCCCACCTACAAGATGGTCAGACTTCTTCTTCAAGACCATAAATGAACGATTTGAGGCTCTTTGTATTCTTGAAATAACCAGATGCCATTGGGCTACACTGGCACGTGATAGGGTCAGATGGAAATGTTACTGGCCCCCACTCGAGGAAATCGATGAACAACGGGATGTCTAGTGATCTAGTGATTTTTATAGAATATATGGCTTGATGAATAGACTATTGCTTTCCTCCTGGGTTTTCTTTGATGATTAAATTCCCTATTTATTCACTTATTTGTTTTGAGTCAAAAAGAGCCCCATTGTATTTGGGTTAAAGAAAAAGAAGGGGTGGGGTAGTGGTAACATCCTAATCTTTTCTTTGTCATAAAAATCTTACCTTAATGTCTTTTTTGTGGTTTATGTCAGTTCCCTTGTATGAGGCTCTAATGTGGAAGATTCATAGTATTTCTAGAAAGGCAAATCCTACCTAGCAGGTCTCTGGAAAGCATGTAGATAATAGGTGCATGATGTTAGAGGAAGGCTTGGTGGCAATAAGGTAATGTCTGCAGACATTGTTCTCTACTTCCTTGTTTTTGTCCTGTGGTGATAGTGAAATTTCAAAATTTAAACTCCAATCATGGCAGTCATCTAATTACTCAATAATTACTCATTACGTGAGAATAAAGACTCACATATTAAGGGTGATTGGTTCACCTCTCAAATTTTATTTTACATCTCTGTTATATACATTATTAACATCCTACATTTTCAAGAGCTTATAAAATTTATTTTGATAAGTGGGTGTTTAATTATTTGTTCATTTTACATATTAAATAACCTTCTAGTTCATGATGAAAGAATTAGTATCCCCTGCACTAATGCTTTATTTTCAGAATGTTCTTTAGAGCTTGGTTGGTATAGAAGTTCAAAGTTTATTTTCTGAATGAAAGGAGAAAGGAAGAGTTGGGTTGGAAAATATGTGTCTATATAACAGTATAGGAAAGAACAAAAATAAGTACATAAATATTTTAGGACCCCAAAAAATCTATTTCTCTCCACTGGAAGAAAGGAGTGGGTGCTATTAAGATCTTACTGTGATAAAAATGTTCATTTTTAGAAAAAAATAGATCCAAGAACATCTTTTCTAGTACACAGACATAAAATTTAGATACAGTGGTGAGTAGTTATTTCTATAGGTGATAAGGGAATCAACCACCTTGAAGTCAAAGATAATACATTATCCTTGAGAAATTTTGATCCTGACCAATTTTTTTCACACTAATAAAGTGCAAGGATTTGCCTTTCTAGAAATACTATGAATCTTCCACATTAGAGCCTCATACAAGGGAACTGACATAAACCACAAAAAAGACATTAAGGTAAGATTTTTATGACAAAGAAAAGATTAGGATGTTACCACTACCCCACCCCTTCTTTTTCTTTTAAATACAATGGGGCTCTTTTTGACTCAAAACAAATAAGTGAATAAATAGGGAATTTAATCATCAAAGAAAACCCAGGAGGAAAGCAATAGTCTATTCATCAAGCCATATATTCTATGAAAATCAACTATCTAACTGATTTATTTTTGCAGTTTATGTTTGGTTATAGAATATTAACAATACAAGATGAAGAGAAATAAAAATGAGAAAAATAAATAAATAGGTCCATTATTTCACACATACACAAAATTTAATTAAAAATAGACTAAAGGCAATGATGTTACGTCCGAATCCATCAGAGAAAAACATAGACAAACTATCCATTATATTGAATCCATGGATATTTTAATGATTTCGCTCCACTGGTAAAGAAAACAGAAACAAAAATAAACAAATGAGACAAACGAACTAAAAATCTTTCAGTTCTGTAAGATAAACTAGTGTTACTATAAACAGATATCCTAGCAAACTGGGGGAAATAATTGTGCCATATATTTTATCCAAAACACATATAATATTCATAAAATTCAACAACAATAAAACAAACAACACCATCAAAATATTAGGAGAGAAGCTGAACAGACACTTCCTCAAAATAGGCACACAGATGACCATTAGGCATATGAAAACAATTATTCCTCATAGTTAATTATTAGGAAAATGCAAAATAAACATCATTGAGACTTACATCACCGAAAATGGCCTATATCAAGAAGACTGAACACTGATGAAGGGTGTGATGCAGGAATGTTTTATGCATGAAACACCATTATTGACAGTTTTGTAACAGTTTTGCCTACAAAGAAATTAAAATATATATGAGATAAGTAGTGTTGGTGGGGATATGGTAAAAAAATAAAAATGGACCTCACATTTATGCTCTTGAGGATATAAACTGGTTCAGCCTTCCATTACTTGACAACAGTATTGACATGTCTCAAAACACTGAATTATATAAATTCCATATTATCCAGTAATTCCACTCCTTGATATCTATCCTACAACAACAAAACACTAACGAAAAAAGATGCATTGTATGCTTAAATCAGATAAACAAACAAAAATAATAACCTCCTAGTATCTGTATTGCAAACCATAATGCCCAAAAGGAGAGAGGAGGAGAAAGGAGAGTGTCTGACATAGAGGAAGATTGGGGGCAGGTATGGGTTGGAGTGACAGGAGGGAAAAGGAGGACATTGGTGGTGGAGAATGAACACTGGTGGAGGGATGGGCAATGAAATATTGTATGACTGCAACCCGATTATGAACAGCCTTGTAACTCAGTATCTCATGGTGGTTCAATAAAAATAGCAAAAAATAGAAGATATATGCACAGATATGTTCATTGCAATACTATAACAATAGCCAGATCTTGAAATCATGCCAACTGACAGAATAAAAACTTGTGGCATAAATACATGATTAAATACTACTCAGCTGAAAGAAATATCAAATCTTCAGCATTTTGCTGAAAAATGGCCAGTAGTACAGTGTGTCATGTCAACAGGAATATGTCAGAAGGAAAAAAAGGCAAATATTGAATGATATCAATCATATATGGCATATTAAAGAAGAAAATTCAGGTAAAAAATATTGATCATGTAGAATTATAGGCAATATACATATTTTGACTGCTTTGAATGATGCTGTGCTAATTTTTGATGATGTATATGTTAATATAGTTTACCGACACCTAAATACGTGTTAATATTATTAGCAGTACATTTTTATTTTAATGATATTAGACTCAAAAGTTCTTAGGTTTAAAATCTATTAAAGAAATGAAGAAATATTCATGCAAAAAGATATATGATAATATTTTATTATCATATGTATAATAGTTTTAAACTATAAATAACTATAATGTCTTTAATTAAAATGGATATATCACATTTATATAATAGAAACAGGACTGAATTAAAAACAATTGCTTTTATAAGCAAAAAATTCTTGCTGATAGAAGAAATTATCATATAGTTTTTATACAGTTGCTTGTTTTACAAACAACATGGTTGTGATATAGATAGGCAGGGAAGGGCCATGGCAATGGAATTGGTAAGACGTAATAAAACCAAGAGCAACAAGGCTGCAAACACAGGAACCAAGGAATAATAAGGCTTTTCTTGGTGCCAAGAGACCCAGAGAAGGTTGGACCCTGCTCTGAGAGAAGCTCCAGTAGAAACAAAGGTTAAAGAAAGGAATTTCAAAAGCGCCATCAACCACCCCAACTCTGCCCGTTGAAAACTGCTCTAGAATGGACTGTTACCTAGTTAGAAATCCAACATGGCAAACCTTGGAAAAACCTATAAAAACCACCCTACACAAAGGAAATGTGTGTGTATATATATATATATATACTTCTCTGAACCACTGTGCTCTTGTGCCTCTGTGGCAGAGCTCATGTGGTCCCTGAGAAAAAGTGTCACCTGCATCTCAACTCTTGAGCTGTGTACTGGGGTTATATCCTTCGGAGAAGCCCATATTCTATATTGAGCATGTTACTCCAACTTTCATCTCCCTCCTTCCCCTTGATAAAATCCTCCAAGCAAAATCTGTTTTTAAAATGTTGCATCATGATATCAAAATGAATTAAAGATCTCAGTATCAGACCTGAATCCATAAAGTACTTGATCACTTGACATCCAGTTATTTGTCAATTTGCTCGAGCGGGTGCCAGTAATATTTCCATTGGACCCTATCACTTGCCAGTGTGGCCCAATGGCATTTGGTTGCTTCAGGCATACAAAGAGCCTCAAACCGTGCGTTCAGGGTCTTGATGAAGAAGTCTGACCATCTTGTAGGTGGGTGGCCACGTGATCTTTTGGCGTCCCATGGGATCCAGTCGGTAACAGATCTAGTCCAGCAGTGGTCTCCAAATTGCATTACATGTCCAGACCATCTGATTTTCGATACCTTGGCAAATGAGACAGTGTCCCTGACTCTGGAACAGTGATGGAGGTCAGAGCTCCGTATTCCTTCTTTCACTTGAGTGAGGTGTGATGTTCCAAGCATAGCTCTTTAGATTCCTCTTTGGGAGACCCAAATAGCATTCTCATCCTGCTTTCGTAGGGGCCAGGTCTCAGAGGTGTATGTTAATGCAGGGAGAACGGTGGAGTCAAAGAGATGTGCCCAGAGCTGGAGGTTCTTTGTCTTTTCAGCTATTTCTTCGATGCTTTTGAAGGCATTCTATGCTACTCTCTTCCTCACTGTGCAGCTCAGGTTTTAGGTCGTTCATCATGTTGACTTCTCGGCCTAGGTACACATAACTGCTGCATTCAGAGATGTCTGTTCCATTGAGAGTGAATGGGGCTTCTGGAACTAGTTCATTTTTCACGAACATAGTTTTGCTGAGATTCAGCTGTAGACCTATCTTTCCACATTCTCTGTTGAAGCCAGTCAGCATTTGTGCCGCTTGGCTAATGTTTGGAGTTATTAGAACGATGTCATCAATGAAGCGGAGGTGGTGTAGTTGCCAACCGTCTATCTTCACTCCCATTCCTTCCCATTCTAATTGTCGCATGATTTCTTGAGGGTGGTGCTGAAGAGTTTTTGGTGAAATGGCATCACCCTGCCGAACCCCTCTTTTGACATTGATGATCACTGTTTGTAGAATGGTGAGATCCTCTTGGTGAATCCGTAATACAGCTCAAGAAGGATCTAGATGTATTGGGTTTGAAAGCCCTATTTGGCTAGGGCTTCGATGACCACTTCAGTCTCCACAGAATCAAAGGCTTTCTTTAAAGCAATGAACATGAGACAGAGTGGCATCCTGAACTCCCTACACACTTTAATGAGCTTGGTTTACCGTGTGGATATGGGCGATTGTGCTGAACCCTTTTGGGAAGCCAGTTTTCTCACATGGTTGCCCTTCATCTAATGTTCTGCCAATCCTGTTCAGGATGACTCGAACGAACAGCTTGTAGATGACAGACAACAGGCAGATGGGGCGATAGCTGCCAATGTCAGGATGTCTCCCTTTGAACAGTGAACTGTATTGCTGGTTTTCCAATGGGAGGGCACCTTGCATTCAGACAGGTAGCATGTGAAGAGCCGAGCCAGTGTATTGATGAGTACAGAAGGCAGATTCTTCAGGTGTTCGGATCTGACTTTGTCTGGGCCTGGTGCTGTTCCCTTCTTTTTACTGACGAAATTTCATGTTGGATTTCAGAAGGGAGAACTTTGGGAATGACATATCCATCCTGCGGAATTTGGCATGTGGGCAAGTGGATTTGGCTATCAAAGAGATCTGAGTAGAAAGAAAATATAGGAAAAACCCACCATGACATTGAAGCTAAAGGCATCTTCAAAGATGAATCACCACTACAAATCAACTGGAAGCAAAGATGAAAATATGGGACTACATGAAACTAAAAGTCTTCTGAACCTCAAAAGAAACAGTGATCAAGATACAAAGACAGTCCACAAAATGGGAAAGAATATTCACCCAATACTCATCTGATAAGGGGTTAATATCCAGGATATATCAGGCCTTGGTAGAATTTACAAGCAGAAAACAGCCAACCCCATCAAAAATGGGGGAGAAGAAATGAACAGAATCTTTGACAAGGAAAAAATTCGAATGGCCTAAAGGCATATGAAAAAATGCTCATCATCACTAATCATCAGAAAGATGCAAATCAAAACAACAATGAGATATCATCTCACACCACAGAGACTGGCACATATCCAAAAGAACACAGAGGACAACAATTGCTGGCATGGATGCATTTGAGAAAGGGACTCAAATGGGGAGAAAGGGACTCTCTTCCATTGTTGGTGGGAATGTTGACTGTTCAGCCTTTTGGGAAAACAATATGGACATTGCTCCAAATACTGGACATTGAGCTCCCATTTGACCCTGCTATACCAATTCTGGGAATATACCCTGGGAAGCCAAAAATGCACAGCGGAAACACCATCTGCACTTTTATTTTCATAGCAGCACTATTCACACTATCCAGAATCTGGAAGCAACCAGAATGCCTGAAAAACTGATGACTGGATAAAGAAACTTGGTACATCTACACAATGGAATACTATGCAGCTGTTAGGAAAAATGAAGTTATGAAATTTTCCTATAAATGGATGGACATGGAGAGGATCATGTTGAGTGAAATTAGCCAGAAGGACAAAGACAAATATAGAATGACTTCATTTATTTGCATGATATAAATATACATATATATGTATGTATGTGTGTATGTATGTATGTATGTATGCATGTATGTATGTATGAATAGTATGAAACTAATATCCAAGGTCAGGCAAAACATATTTCAGGAGGTCTTGTTTAATGTGGAATCTACCACAAATATGTGGGGTCTGAGGTTAGGTAAGACAGAGAATATAACAGTGTGCTAATAATTGTGGAAAGTGATAATTCCAGCCTAGAATTGAGCATTGAATACAGGCAAAAAGATACACATGATAACCTCTAAATGTATGTGTTGTAATCCACAGTGTGTAAGAAAAGGAAGAAAGAGAGAGAGAGAAAAAAGAGAGAGAAGGGGGAGAGATAAAGAACCTGCCAGAGAAGCAGGCTCGGGAGGGGGAGGGAATTGGGAATATGGTTGTGGGAAATGGGCACTGGTGGAGGGATGGGTGCTGGAACACTGTAAGACCGAAACCCAAATATGTACATCTTTGTAATTGTATATCTCACAGTGGTATAATAAAATATAAAAAAAAACTTTAAAAATCAGTTTTTAGTTCACTGCTTGTCTTCTCCTGAAATTCCTTCTGTGAAATAGAAGATCCTGTAAATCTTCACTGAAGCCTGAGTCCAAGAGTTCCAGTAAAATTGGGTGGTGTGGATCAACTCCTGTGCTAAGAAGACGTCAGGTGTGGCTTGATGGCCACTGTATGCACCTGGTGGGACTGGAGGTCTGTGCCATGTAGGAGCTCATCACAGACTCTACCAGTCCTAGCCTCCCAGCCAGTCTTGGAGCAACAGAGGTGTATCAGGAGATCCTGTCTTCCCTACTTCACATAAGCCACCCATGGGAGCCCACTGACTTCAGTTGAGTTTCATAGATGTTATATTGCATCTAACAGTTAAACCTCTATAATTCCATTTACATCCAAGAATTTAAAAAATATGATAAATAGCAATCAGAACAATTGTTTTCTGTGCATAGGAATATGAGTAAAATGCTCATTAGAAAATATGAGGAAACTTTGTATAAAGCACACTTCCATATTTTCATCTGGGTCATTTCAATATGGGTATATATTTCTCAGAAAGCTTTGAACAGACATATATGATATGTGCACACATCGTTTTTAAGAAAAACATGCATCAGGTATCTAGTTCTGTAACTTAAAGTGTTTGGATAATTTTTAAGATTAGTAATCTCTACTGTACCAAGTGTTTTCTACAGAACATAATACTTTTTTTTATTTCTTTTTCTTAACTTTATTTTTTAAGTATTTTATTATACCACCGTGAGATATACAAATAAAAAGATATACAATTAAAAAGTTCATATTTGGGTTTTGGTCATACAGTGTTCTAGCACCCGTCCCTCCACCAGTGCCCATCTCCCACCACCAACGTCCCCGGTTACCTCCCCCTTCCCCAGCCCCCTCCATGGCAGGTTCTTTATTTCTTTCCCTTTCTTTCTCTTTCTCTTTTCCTTCCCTTCCAGACTATGGATTACAGAACATACATTAAGAGGTTGGCATGTGTATCCTTTTGCCTCTATTTAATGCTCAGTTCTAGGTTGGCATTAGTACCCTCGACAATTATTAGCACACTGTTCCATTTTCTGTCTTACCTAACCTCTGACTCCCACACATTTGTGATAATTTCCACTTTTGACAAGACCTCCTGATATACAGAACATAATACTTTTTAAAATAAAGTTCACCCCAACTCAAAAGAAAAGTCATTTAAAAAATAATGATTCTGGAATTCTAGTCCTTATGGAATATATTCCTTCATGATTTCAAAAGATTTTTTGATCCCAACACCCTCAACCACATACATACTCTACTCCCCAAACAAAATGGATTGCTTCCCCTTAATGGCAAACATTTGTTCATTAATATTTGTACCTTTCCATGTCTGAAAAGTATTTCTCACAGGATAAGTAGTCAAATATTTTAACTGAATTCAATTAAAAAAATTTAGTTGAATTCAGTTGAATTTTTTAATTGAATTCATTTTAATTGAATGAATTAATTCAAACTTAATAATTGAATAAATTGTTTAGTTTAATGATTAAGTTTATTAGATTAGTCTAGCTATGTTGTGATTTGATATTTTAGGGTACATAGAATCTATGCTATATATACACCTATCTGAGCAGGTTTTATTTATAGCTTCCATTTATGGATGGGAACATTAAACAACACAGAGATTAAGTTCCTTGGTAAAAGTCATCAGTGAGCATGTAACTAATGTGGGATTCAGGCTCACATTTTTCTCCTTCCAATCATCATCAATATTAAGACATACTACTATATTAAGTCATTTCCCAGTGTGCATTACATTTCAGCTCTAAACTAAATAAAGCTCAACTTAAGTTAAAATAATCTTCCCAAGGATAAAAGAGTTCCTCCTTTATGATTAATTTTTTTGCTAGCATGAGAACAGGGTTGAAAATGAAAAGGTTCGGTCATAGGTTCAGGCAAGTCTAATTTGAACTTTGTGAGCTGGGACAAATAATTATCTCTCAATGAAAGCTCTCTTGCTCTAATTAGAGAAAATACTATCCAGTGCTGTTTACTTCACAGAGGAGAAAGTATTGTGTAATAATCCTTCCAGAAAATAATTGTGAAAACTGTTTATGAAAAAATAAAATACCATCAACGTTTCCTAAAGAAGATAGTACTGAGAATCATTGCACTGAGAGAAACCAGGCTGAATTCAAACAAGTATCTTATTTTTTTAAATTTTGAGTCATCTGTGTATAGTATATACACTTACACAGATGTATATGCACTTAAAATATTTTTAAATGAAGATAATGATAATTTATATGGTCCTTTTGTTAGGTTTCTTTATTAATTTCAACCAAGAAAAACAAGTGAATTGTTCATCAGTCTGAAAGTTGACATCTTGTAAACATGTGGTCTCATGATTTAACCAGATAAAATAACACATTCAGAGCTAATGAAAACCTTCAAAAGGTCTCCAAATGGTAACAACAAATACTGCAAATTTCCCATATCAAAAATGCTTACAAATGAAGAGTTCTTCCACTTTTCTAGTAACTATAGGGTCCTACATTATCTTCATAAAATGCATTATAATGCATAAGAGAAAATATTGAAATGTGACATTCTCTTTATTTCACAGTTAAGTCCTCATTTTTGTACAAATAGAGATCCCTTTTCTTGTTTCTAAAGCTCTCCCTTCAAAGTCATGGGAAATTATTTGCTATTCAGTAACCAGGGGCTATCTAGCCTCCCCTTATTTCAAAACAGATAGTTACAGATAGCACAGATTTGTTTGCTCAACACTCTTACTGCTTTGTCCTTCTGTGCTAAAGAGCTAGGGAAAGAATATACTCACATTTCCCAGTTGTTAAAGCACTAGGATGCACTTAGGCAATGACCAGATTTCTATACAGTTCTATGTCGAGAGACCTGGAACTGAAAATAAGAAAGATGAGAGAGATCTTTATAACTAATTAATTAATTAATTTTTATTTTATTATGCCACCGTGAGGTATACAATTAAAAATTGTTCATGATTAGGTTTCAGTCATGCAGCGTTCCAGCACCCATTCCTCCAACAGTGCCCATTTCCCATCACTAGTGTCCCAGATTTCTTCCCTCCTCCCCCCTTGCCAGCCTCTATGGAAGGCACTTTTGCCCCTTCTCTCTCTCTCTCTCTCTCTCTTTCTCTCTGTCTCTCTCTCCTTTTTACATATCATGGCTTACAATACATACATTTAGGGGTTATCATGTATATCCCTTTGCCTACATGCAATGCTCAGTTCTAGGCTGTTATTACCATTTCCAACAGTTATTAGCACACTGGTCCCTTCTCTGTTTTACCTAAACTCTAATTCCCACACACTTGCAGTAGATTCCACCCACTGGAAAGACCTCCTGATCCATGTTTTGCCTATTCTTGGATATTAGTATATACTATTTTTTTTATTTTCCACAAATGAATGCAGCTAGTCTATATCTATCCTTTTCCCTCTGGCTAATTTCACTCAGCATGATCTGCTCCATGACCATCCATTTATAGGAAAATTTCATAACTTTGTTTTCCTGACTGCTGCATAGTATTCCATTGTATAGTTGGCATCCAGTCATCAAGTCTCTGGCACTCTGGTTGTTTCCAGATTCTGGCTATTGTGAATAGTGCGGCTGTGAATATAGAAGTGCAGATGGTGTTTCTGTTGTGTGTTTTTGTCCTCCCAAGGCATATTCCCAGGAGTTGTATTTCTGGGTCAAATGGTAGAGGACAGATCTTTAAGGGCATGTATGAGGGTTGTTTTGGACAGCCCATGCATAGTTCTAGTGACTGATCTGAGGTGGGAAGTAGTGGCCAGCTAAGGTAGCAACAGCTCTTTAGCAATAAAAACCCTGAACCTTTTATGAATTGAATATTTTCATACTTTGGACTTGTTGGGTTTATTTTTTTTTTGGTCCTTCCAGAGAAGTTTTTGAGCTGCCTATAAATTTAAACAAATTTTTCTCTGCTCAAACTCAGCTAATTCTGTTGCCTAAAAGAATCCTGGTTTTTATAATCAAAAGGCTGATAACCAGAGAGTATATTACTTGTATCACTTGTCTTCCCATAGATCATCAATTTGCTCGAGCGGGCACCAGTAACATCTCAATACATCCTGTCACATGCAAGATAGCCCAAGGGCATCAGCCTGCTCCAGGAAAATAAAGAGCCTCAAACCATTCTATCAAGTCATGGGAATGAGATCTATAATTGTTACTGGTATTTGGCATGTCAAATACGACACGGGAAGCTTGCCAGGTCCTGCCCTGCAAGGTGGGATACTCTTGTAGTCACCTCAAAACTCGAAGCAATTATTGATGAACCAAGGTGACGCAAACCGCAAGAGCCAGATTGTGATCAGCTCTTCTGCTGGGTGGGGCTCTGAGGAGAGGGGAGATCGGATGTGGAAAATGGCGGCCCTCATGGTGTGGAGGTCCCTCTGGCTTCTTGAAAACCTCTGCTGGGGTGGAGGTCAGGACTAGAACCAGAGAGGGTATATATCTATTAAAAATCGTTGGCAAGTACTACTAATTGCCTAACCAATACTTCTTTCTCCTCTTCATCGTTAACAAAACACCATTTTGAAGGATCTTGCAATGTGCGTGGCTTAAAAATGACATTCCTAGGTTTAATCAGCAATTAAGCATGGCTTTTGGGCCTAATTCCAGCTAAAAGGAGATCATGAATATCCTTTAGTTCATTAACATAAACACCCTCTGCATTTTTCCCTGAAATACAAATGGGGCAGGAAAGTTCTGCCGTTAATTTGCAACCATGCTGGGAAGGATAGGAAAGTGGCAGTGACCCTGCCCAATATCCATGAGCTGAACATCAATGCCTCAAACAAGTGCCTGGATTTCTTGTTGTGTGAGAGCATGCATCACCAGTCCAATACCCATTTCCCAATACCGTCACATCAGGAATTAAAATTTAAATAAAATTTAAAATACATTTGGGGGGGGGGGGGTGAGAATGGGACTGAAGCATACATGGTAGCATCAATTTGGATAACATGTGTCTGTGGTAATGAGCAGTTTACACCATCCTTTATTAGGAATCTGGGCCAGAAAACTGATTACCCTCAGTTCCTTTTCTTCATGGGTTGGAATTTATTTATCTCTTCATTATTTTATTGCTCATTTTTCCTAAAAATGGTTTCAATAACCATTTAGTCTGAAAGAGATAGTAACCAGAGACAATTTCTTTAAGCCCCACGCCTCAACTCTCAAAGACCAAATGATAGAGGCCACAGGAGTCTGACGTTAGCTTCTCTCTGAGATGACTCTTCCTGAGATCCTGAATAGTAAATAAGTGCAATTCAAAGTAATGAGTTGCCAGTCACTTGAATTATGATTTTTAACAGTATATTAAATGACCTTTGGAGGGAACTTTCAAAGCAATGGGTAAGATATTTGACAGTGGTCAGAAAAGTAGATAAAACAGATTTAAAAAATTTTTGGGGGGTCTTACTAGGCAGTATTCAAGACCTACTCCCAGTTTGGTGCTGAGGGATAAAACCTGGTTTTCCCACAGACTGTATGCTTAGCACATTGAGTTCTCTCTCCAGCAATCAGAAAAACACAGTGCCAAGTTTCTTCCATTTTACCAGTTTGGGAATCTGGGTCAACATCTCTCTACCAGATTCTTTGCACTCAGCTACTAAGAATTGGCTTTTTCCACTTCCCCCTGCCACCTTTATGATGAGGACTCTTAAGATGGTACAAGGGAAAGCTTTGGAAAAGAATCAACTATGAGACTAAAGGTGGAATAACTCATAAACAGAGTTAATGATAAAAGGAAACTAGTGAGAGCACAAGGAAGGGTATTAAGTTAATTAAACACAGAAATCAGAAGTAGATTATAACTGGGTGAGATTCAGCTCTCATAAAACAAAACATATCTAGAGACCTGAGGGCATGAGTTTCAGGTGAGCAATAATTTAGGATGCTAGAGAAGATCCAGAGGGACCAGTTTTAGCTTGTTTCCAGGGGGAACATGCTGCACAGAAACTCTGCTTTCTTCACACACCCCAATACCAAATGACTGCCTAAAGACAGAGACGCGTGGTAGAGTAAAAATAAACACCATTAAGTTTAACATTGCCAAGCCAGAACCTGGAATATGCTGTCCTCTTACAGTCTGATACCTTGGGATTTCTCACCTATACAGAAGTATTCTTGCATTTAAAATAGCTTCGCTGAGCATAAGGCTCCGGATGACTCATTACAAATACAGGTCCCTGCAAGGGCAGAGGAGGCAGTGCTCCGCTTCCTGGTACTCTGATAAGAGAAGGGCGATCAGAGACTAACAGAGGGAGACTCCTGACGAATCCTAGCTGTGCATCACTCTCTCTTCTTCCTCTGTCCCATTCTGCCACCTCCAGGAACAGGCTCCTTAGCTCAGGGAGATATGTTGGTGCTACCTGCTCAGCACAGGTTTTGTTTAAGGTGAAAGAAAGGTGCCTTTCTTCTTCCTCATTTTCTTTAGCATCCAGTTTCCAAGATCATGCCATTTGCTAATAAATGTTTCAGGCAGTTGCAAAAAGGCATGGTTCCACACACTGCTGACTATGCTTTCCTACTATATCACAAATCCCCAAACTGAGTTTCCAGCCTTCCATGCCTAAAGCAGATGGTTACCAAGAAAAAGAAAAGGTGCCCCTTCTTTGACTTTGCTTTCTTTTGACTGGTATCAAGACTCCACACGGTCTGTTGCTACCCCAATGCAGTTCTCTATCAAGGCTCTTGTTGCTGAGAAAGTGACTAGCAGATACTGAGCCTGGAGGCAGCCTCTCTGTTCTCAACCCCCAGTGCTCCAGGCATGTGCCTTCCTTGAAAGGTGCTTCAGGTTAGTGTTCTCCTAATGCTCTGTGCAGGCATTATCGACAGGAAGCACCGCTTTGACTCTGCTCCGTATTTTTTTAATTTGTGAATTTCATCACTATCTAACATTAAAAAGCTCACAATTCAGAGAAGAGTTGTCAGAAAGGTCATATTTTACTTCCCTAGACCTTTAAGGATATTTATTTGTTCAGAGTGGCTGCACACTGATGAAAATTACATTGGGCCACCCTTTCAAATGAAAGAAAGCAAGAAAGAAAAATAGATCTACCCACTTACCACATACAGTTCATGTATCTAGTAGAAAGTTACTTTCTACTAAATGATGGGATTTTAGATTTTGTATTGGGAGCTCAGCATTCCTTTCAACTTCAATGGGCTAAATGCCACAAAACTGAAGACTTGTTAATCAGCTCCTGCTAGGTGTTTCCAACCAATTTCTTCCAGAGAACCCTCCAGTCCCCCTGGAGGGCCACCCCTATGGTCACCTTCCTCTAACACTTGTTTCCATGCTCTTTGATGAGATTTTGAAGTCCCACTGCATCTTTGAGTCCCTAGTAAAGCTTAAAACTGAGAAGTGACATGATCAAAGGCTTACATAAGAGATTCCACAAATCTCTTCAACCAAGAGGTATAGAAACACAGTCCATGTGAAATTAATAAAGTAAATGTTGCTATAATTTATGTCATGTTAGTTTTATTTACAGTTCCTTAATTTATATTAATCTCTAAAATCCACATTTAGATCAGGAAGTGTAATCCTAATTCAACTTAATAAAGTTGTTGAGGACAATGCGTATTGAAAATAGAATCTTTGCACTGCAGAAAATAAGAATGATAGCCAATAAGTACTTTTAAGTAAGAATACTAATTATAGTTTGCTTGAAGGCCTTTTTTTTAAGTGGGATTTTTTTTTCAGGAGAGAGGAAAAAGTAATTACACTTCCCCCATGATAGATTAGGATTTCATTGATATTTCAGATTATTATATTTGAAATAATTTCTAGATACCATCAAAGTAAAAAAAAATGGTTGGAATAAATAGTGGAAGAAAGCATTACTTGCAGAATAAAAGAAATGCTTACCTTCGTTCTTAAAAAATGTATTTTATATAAATATATTCATTTCAAGAAATGAAAAGAAGGATCAAATAAAGTCCATGCAAATGAGTATTCCAATCTAACCATATGGCAAGTCAATCGTTCCAAAGGCAGAAACTTGGACTGGCTGAAAGTCTCTCTTAATCTCACTGTCATGAAAGTGGTGACTTGGTGCATCATGGTTGGGTCTATTTTATTCTAAAGCGAGGGAATTTGAAGAACATATAGACTGCAACCATGCATGTTCGTGTTTTAAAGATGTCTTAAGAAAATTTCCTAAGAGAGAAAATAGCTCTCAGTGTCTCCACAGAAGAGAAAATCTATGGCTATTGAGGCTTTAATATCTCTCATTGCTTTTTTTTAAGATCATAACTTGATCTTGAGACAAGCCTTAAAGTAGTATCATCATTGTAACCTTCCTTTAAAATGCTTAAATTCATGCCCTTACATTGAGTTTTGGGTTGCTAGTTACAAGGCCAGTGGAATAGAGCCATGTCCTAATGATCAGAGGCAGGATGGGTTGCTGGCTCCTTGTGTGCTGTGAGCCACACTGAGGAAGCTCTCCTGCTACGGAGCCATTCTCCTTGAATTCAGCACCAGGAAACTTTGAAATACATGGCGTGGATAATAACGAAAAGAACAACAGCAGCTAGCACTGAGTATAACTACATACTTGGCACTTAACTTATAACCATTTTACATTTATTTCCCTATGCCATGTTCATGTCTTTGAGGGGTACATAGTCTTATGGTCCCCATTTTACTGGTTAAGGACATGAGAGACAGGGAGATCAGGAACTTTGTCCAATACACAAAAGCAATAAAGTTGTGTAATCTCTAAGTACTACCTTCTTTTTCCACAAAGTGGGAATTTTATTTACATTGCAAGTCTACAATGGGGGTTAAAGAAATAATGAAGGTAAAGGAGCTGGTGCATTAAATAGATAAAATGATACTGTTTCAATAGAGCTGTTATTTTAATTCCTTTAGATTAAAAAACACTTTAATAGTCCATAGTGGCTCATTTTATTTAGAGGTTTCTTACCTACCAAACTCAGAATCCAACTATGAACAAGAAAAGAAGCACAAAACCGTCAAAATAGTGTAATCAAAATAAGTACTCAAACAACTCATTTGCCCATTATTCTAGCAGAGCCCCAGGATTCTTGCTGAGAGCTTATTTACTATAAGGAAGTCAAGGTTCTAAGTTGTTTAGAAGCTTCCCAATTCAGATGATTAGAAATGCAAATGAAAGGGGAAGAGTCTGCTATGCACCAGACTTGAGAGCTAACAGTTTGGCTGTAAAAGGGGAAAATGGTACCTGGTAATAGCCCTAGAGAAAAATACAAAGGCATATGAGCCTGGATTCTGAGAAAATTAGAGTCCCTAATACCAAATTACTAGCCCCTGAGAAGTTTATGCTTGCACCTCATTACCTGCTTAGGAAAAGTTTCTATTCTTCTGTGTCCTGATCCCCCACTCATGCCCTGTTTATACCCTTTGAATAGTCTTCTATGCCCTGGAATTTAGCCATCTGTCTTCGGTATTCTCATTGACTTTAAACTCTTTAAATGGCAATAACATTGTTGCATTCACCAATCTATCTCTGAGATTTTCACATAATGAATATTCAGCATGTGGTCTCTAAATGAAAAATTTCTAATATGATACAACATAAAGGAATGAAAATAATGAGACAGGAAGTCATATTTTCAAAGATAAAAAATACAATAATGTTGAGAAATTCCTATACAAAATCATTACTGCTTTTGAAAGTACTCGCTTAAATAGGTAAACTTCAATAGCCCGGAAAATCAATGCCAGCATGAATTAGATCATTACCCAGGGGCTCTGGATAAGGTAGGTATTACTTTGCCTACTAATACAATGGTGAAAAGAACGGCCACACAAAGAAAGGATCCTAGGTCTTAACACGTGCCTTGTAAAGCTCCCAGAGCAGGAGAAAGAGGATAAAAAAAACAGATTATAAATGCTGACAATAAATGTGAATGATGTCACAGTTAAACCAAGGCTCAGTCTTTCTTCCTTCATTTTCCCAGAAAATGGAGTATCATTTTAGAGAAAAATTGCAAGATTGATTCACAGAAGTCAGGATAATAAAGTGAGCCATTAATTCATCAGATAAGTCACATCTATAATTTGGAAACATGTACTCTACAAAATATAAAGGAAGAGACTAGTTAGAGATCTAAATAGGCCCGAAAAGACAAGGCAATGGAGAAGTCAGGAGCATCAAGACTGGGTTGTTTTCCAGAGCTTAGAGAAAGAGCCGAATGGATGGTATCAAGGGCAGCATACCATTTCGGCATCAAAGGAGGCAAACAATGAGTGGGTCTCAAGGGTTGCTGAGGATGAAGCTGAAGGTGAATTATGAGTTGCAAGTCCATAAATGGGGCAGAGAAATAAGACTCACAGATTAGTTTGGTGTGGGGGTCTGAATTTGTGTTCACCTCTCCATGTAGAATCAGAGAAACAAAACTCAAAGTAGAAATACCCAGATGCCATTCCTTGGCACCTAGACCTGAGAAACCCCATGTTTGGGACCCCTTTCAAAACCCACTAGTCTCTCATAATTTTTGTGTGCCTGAGCAAGTAGGGAGGTGATGAATGTCTATAAAGCGTCACCAAACATTGCCTGATCCCACATTTCACAGGAAGACAAACTTTTACGAGATATAGGCCCAATAGATTACTCTATCACAATGAATAAAGTTCCAAAATTAGATTACAATCTCAAGACAAGGGAGCCATACACCAAGGACTCATCTTCATAGTATCATAGGAAGCTTCAGTGATTGATGGACTAAGTTTTATACCCATAAGAACTCAACTTTTGACATCAAGTTGACCTTAACCTAAAATCACTGCAGAAACATCTCTCCCACCTTGGATGCAAAAGTTTCTCTTGCTTTGCTATAGTTTAATATAAAGGAAATATGAGGGAAAAGGCCACACTATTGACTTGCTTGAAATTTCACAGACAATCTGAATCACACTTCAAAAAGTCACTCTATGCCGATCAAATTGTGTGTAATGAAGTGAACTGAAATATATTAAGGTGAAAATGGGCAAAGCTTAAAGGCTGTGTGTGTCTGAGACTATTTGTGCATTCCCAGGGAGATGTGACCCTTCTTTGTAAAGGTTCCTATGGTTCCCATCAAAAACCATCTCCTCTGACAGCTCTGTGACAGTCCTCAGCAGGAGAAAGGTCAGCTAAACCTGTAAGAACTCCTCGCTGAAAGCACATGGAAGAAATCGCCCACACTTGTGTTCTTCCCTATTGCCATAGCAAGAACTTCATACTACTTCTCAGGCAGATGTCTGGGAATATAATGAAAGGAATTTTAATAAGCCAAAGTCTTCAGGTTCCCATTTTCTCTTCTTTTTATAATTTTGGTTTCTGCTGCTGTTCATTCACATTCCATGCTCTTGTGGGCTATTTTAGGTTACATATTTCATAGTTTATAGAGGCATGTATTAAGTTTCACATGTAAAATGAAACCTGTGAAATCTCTCTCCTGGGGTGAAAAAAACTCACCTAGCACCTGGGGCGATTTTTGCAACCTGTGCTAGAAACAAGAACTTGGCTTCACCAGTGAATACAGATTTATGCAGCTTAGAAAACATGTTTAAAATAATACTATAGAGGCAACAGAAATGTAGCTTCTTGCCTATGTAAGACAGTTTGAAATAAAAACCAAACAAGACAAAATTATCATATCATTATCCATGGTCTCAACATAGTGCTTTGCTATTAGGCAAAAGTTTGTGCATCAAAAAATAACCTGAAAACAAGAAGAAATAAATCATATCAGAAGGATTTTAATTTTTGTATTAGTCATCTTGGACTGCTATAAAAATACCACAAATAATAGATATGTCTCATAGTTTGGAGGCTCTAACTCTCCACAGAGCCAACACAAGCAAGTTCTACAGAAGTAGAGGCTGAGATAAGAGAGAAGAAGACTCTATTCATCCTTTTATAGTGACCACAGATCTTTTCAGAGTAGGACTCCAGCCTAATTATTTTATTTAACCTTAATTATCTCATCAAAACCCAACCTGTAGATACAGTCATTTATCTTGGGTGTCGGGACATCAGCATGTGAATTCGGAGACGGGGACACAGTTCAGTTTATGGCAAACTGACGGTAACAATCTTCTAGTCACCCAACCAATACACCTCATAGTATAAGAATGCTGGATTGCGAATGCACTGAATTTTAGTGCTCTTATTGATTTGAAAAGTTTAAACACGCTAGAAACAAGACACATGGTATAATGAAGATCTTTGGAATCTATAGTCTAAAAGCAAACATTATCTTATTTGGACAATGTCAAGGGAACATCAAGTCTAGTTAGATAAAGAGCAATTCAGTCTTACAACAGTGGGAGTATCTCTTAAATGCAGGTTTCTTTCACAGTGAAAAAACTGCCTTGAGTTAGCCGAGAGATTGTCTAACTACCAAAGGTATGAGAACATAAATCCTTTACACAGGTGTCAGAGGTGTTATTTTTTATCTCTTTTTTTCCTACTCTCAGGTTTATTTGCACAAATAGCACAGGAGGACCCACTCTGGAAACAACCTAGAGGTAGCACCAGTACTTCCATGTTCATAATGGCAGACTGGGACCTCTTAGGGAGCGTTGACAGAGGCTTGGGCACTTTGGAAGCTTGAGCTGGTTCTGGAGCTGCAGCCTCTGAGCTACAGCCTCTTTCCGGTCTTTGGGCCTTGGCTTTAGCCTTCCCTTTGGGCCTTGGCTTTAGCCTTCATTTGAACTTTGACTTTAGCCTTGGTTGGATCCTTGGCTTTAACCTTGGTTTTGGCCAGCAGTGCCTGAGACCCTTGGCAATGCAGGCATGAGTCTTTTCCCAACCCTGGAGTGAGCAATGTATGCGAGTGGACTGACCTTGCAACTGTTCTTTGTGATAATGGGCCTGGACTTCTTTGGCTTCATGTGGGCCTTGATATAGTCATGGCGTAGTCATGTACAGGGATATACATGCCTCGGCATGAGCATTCAAGGACTTAGCATTGTTGGCCTGCATCTTCTTCAGCCTCTTGTGCTTCTTGGAAAAATGCATATTTCTTGGGAATTTGGGGTCCACCCTTTAAGAGAATCCTATCTGTGACTGAGGTTTCTTAATGCCATTTCTGTGCCATTTTCAAGATTGTGTGTGGTGTGGTTCTTGGACTTGGCCATGTCTGCACCAAGACCGCAGGTCCCCAAGCACTGGAACCGAAGAGAAGCAGCGATGTTCTTATAAAATGAATTCTTCCCCCAACATCATGTTGTTTCCCATTCTCTACTCTTATGTGACTTCTGCATGTTATTTAAGAAATCTATAGATGAAGATTTAAGTTTTGTTTAATTTGTACCTTATCTCTATCACTCACATCTTACGATCACAACTGGTCACCATGATGATGTCTAGATTCCAAAAAACAATGCTTCACTCCTTATTTGGACCCAAAGCAGTGTTAGCTTCTCCGGGTTTTGCTAGAGCTTTTATTTACTGCTCAAAAAACATTCATTTGCCAACAATTGACTCAACTCAGAGATATTCTCAGGTACAATTAATTCTCTCTGATTCCCTGTGTATGACTATATATGTATATATGTATGTTTTAGTACAATGCTAAGTACAGTGCTAATATATCGACATTCTCTAGATCATCTGATGAATGAATACCTTATGACAGAATTACCTTCCATTTTCTGATTGTTTACTCCCAATTATGGAATTTATTTATTTTATTGAATCACCATGAGATACTCAGTTATAAAGTTGCTCAAGATTGAGTTTAAGTCATGCTATGTTCTATCACCTGTTCCTTAACCTGTACATTTCCCACCACCAATGTCCCCTGTCCTCACTTTAAACATAAGTTAATAAGAGCAAAGACACATTACATATGCAAATAATGATTTTTTACTTGAGAAAAAGGCAAATGAGTGCAAGGCATTCTACATGTGTGAAAATTGCCTTTAGTTTGGAAAGAAAAAAATTGCTTGGAGAATTAGTCATCACTCAACACACAATCATGGAAGCAAGGAAAGTGCAAAGGACCATGTGCTACAGAGTCAAAACTGAAAATATTCAGCAAGTAACTTAGTTTCACAAAGCAGTATCACCACACTCAACTGATGGTTGTTAATTGTAATCTGTGACTTTAATTATTTTTTTCTTAATTTAGAAATGTGTTTTGGTTTTATAGCTATGTATGAGCTGTATGTATATGAAATATATCTGGTTTATGCTTACATATATTTATTGTTACAGTATAAATAATTTAAGTCAACACAAATTACACAGAGGTTTTAGAATGTTATTATAAAATAATAATATACTTAAATTATTTAATAGAGTACAGTATTGTGATAGTTCCTTTATTGTGGTATTAAATGGCTGTTTCAGTCACTTACTCTAATTATTTCCATCTGTTATTGCCTTGTAGCCTCAACTGAAATGCAAATTTCTGGAAGTTTATTTAGGATATCTGCACCTAGCACAGTGCTGAGGACATAGAGAACCAATTAAGTTTTCTGATTCTAGCTATTTGCTGTTTCTGCAATTTTCAATTAGATTCCATGATTTACAATACAGCTAACAGCAATTTCAGGCACTCAGTGTTCTAACACCATACCCTCCACCAGAGTACCATCATCCTTTCATCAGTGTCCACAGGTCTACTCCCATGGTCCCCAACCCAGGACCCCAGCATGTTCAGCTTTACATGATGACTTCAAGAACTATTACCATTGGCTGTTTGAACTCCCTTCCTATTTTTTCTTTTTATTCTATATATGAGAATAAAAGGAAATACAAAAGATCATTTACAAAAGATCAAATACAAAAGATCATTTTGTATTTGTCCCTCTCAAATTTCAGTCAGCATTATTTCAACCATTTGGACTTAACCATTCCAAACACCAAACACCTACTTTCCTTGTTTTTTTTTAAACACATTCCCAAGAAAGTTGAGCATCTACTTAGTTTCTGGTATCTACTCTGCTTATAAATAGTAACTTATCTTTACCAAATATCACCTACTTGCCAAGAACTGCTCTGAGAACTTAGCCGTAAAATGACAACTATAGGAAGGTAGACGATTATAGATTATTTCTGATTTTTAAGTAGATATGAAGGCATAAGTACATGATCTGAAGATAGATGACTTACACATGCCACTAGTAGTAGAGGAGTATGATTCTAGTCAATAACACTAGTCCTTAGCTTATCATTCTATCTGCAACATAAGTGTGCAATATGAAAGGGAAAGTTGCTCTTGTCCTACTATATGCTCTATAGCTAACAGATGACCAGATCTTTCACTAAAATGTGCAGAATGGATAGGAAACTTGTTTCGCTACACACTGTATAAGAGGTTTTCCCCTACAGTTTCCACACCAATAGATACCTATTATAAAGAATAAAGTAAAAACTATTAAAAACAAAATTCCTTAAATGACCATATTATTAAAAAAGAATATATATTATATACCTATTTCATCTGTTATTCATATTTTATCTTGTCCTTTATTTTTCTTGGAAGAGTTCTTTGCAATAACTAGCATTAAACTATCTGTTAAACAGGTGAAACTCTCTCTGTCAAGTTTTGAAATATTTGCCTGCATAGAGTTTTGACACTTCTTTGATATGCATATTAAACGTTAACAGTAAAGGAGGTTTTCTTTTAATTTTTTATTTTTACAATTACAAAGATATACAATTAAAAAGTTCATATTTGGGTTTTTGTCATACAGTGTTCCAGCACCCATCCCTCCACCAGTGCCCATCTCCCACCACCAATGTCCCCCGTTCCCTCCACCCCCCCCCCAGCCCTCCTCCATGGCTGGTTCTTTATTTCTTTCCCATACTCTCTCTTTCTCTTTTCCTTCCCATCCAGACTATGGATTAGAGAACATACATTAAAGGGTTGTCATGGGTATCTTTTTGCCTCTATTTAATGCTCAGTTCTAGGTTGGCATTAGTACCCTCGAAATTGTAAGCACACTGTTCCATTTTCTGTCTTACCTAACCTCTGACTCCCACACGTTTGTGATAATTTCCACCTTTGACAAGACCTCCTGATATGTTTCACTTGACCTTGGATATTGGTATCATAATATGTACATATATATTTATGCTATGCAAATAAATGCAGTCATTCTGTATGTGTCTCTCTCCTTCTGGCTAATTTCACTCAACATAATCTTCTCCATGTCCATCCATTTATAGGCAAATTTCATAACTTCATTTTTCCTAAAAGCTGCATAGTATTCCATTGTGTAGAGTACCAAAGCTTCTTTATCCAGTCATAGATTTTCAGGCACTCTGCTTGCTTCCAGATTCTGGTTATTGTGAATAATGCTGCTATGAACATAAAAGTAGGGATGGTGTTTCCACTGGGTATCGTTGGCTTCCCAGAGTAGATTCCTAGGAGTGGTATGGCTGGGTCAAATGGGAGTTCAATTTCTAGTCTTTGGAGGAATGTCCATATTGTTTTCCAGAAAGGCGGTAGCAGCCGGCATTCCCACCAAGAATGGATGAGTGTCCCCTTTTCCCCACATCCACGCCAGCACTTGTTGTTCTTGCTCTTTTGAATATGTGCCAGTCTCTGTGGTGTAAAGTGATATCTCATTGCTGTTTTGACTTGCATCTCTCTGATGATTAGTGATGATGAGCATTTTTTCATATGTTTTTTTGCCATTTGAATTTCTTCCTTGCTGAAGTTTCTGTTCATTTCTTCTCCCCATTTTTTGATAGGGTTGTTTGTTTTTTTGTGTGTAAAGTTTTACCAGTGCCTGATATATCCTGGATATTAACCCTTTATCAGATGGGTATTGGGTGAATATTATTTCCCATTCTGTGGACTGCTTTTGTATCTTAGTCACTGTTTCTTTTGAGGTGCAGAAGCTTTTTAGTTTCATGTAGTCCCATATGTTTATCTTTTCTTCTAGATGCTTTGCTAGTGATGTTTCACCTATGAAGATGCCTTTAGCTTCAATGTCGTGGAGGGTTTTTCCTATATTTTCTTCAATGTACTTTATGGATTCAAGTCTGGTATTGAGATCTTTAATCCATTTTGATCTGATTTTTGTGCATGGTGTTAGACACAGGTCCAAATTCATTTTTTTACAAGTCGCTGCCAAGTTTTCCCAACACCACTTGTTGGGAAAAGGAAGAGGCTATCCTTACTCCATTTTAGACTCGTTGCACCTTTATCAAAGACTAAATGATCATGTGTTTGAGGTTGGGTGTCAGGATACTCAATTCCATTCCATAGATCCACAGGTCTGCTTTTATTCCAATACCACGATGTTTTAATTACTACTGCCTTGTAGTACAGTTTGAAGTTGGGAAAGGTGATGCCTCCCATCTTCTTTTTCCTGAGGATTACTTTAGCTATCCTTGGGGGGTTTATTGTTCCATACAAATTTCAGGAGCATTTGGTCAATTTCTTTGAAGCATTTCATGGGTATTCTTATAGGAACTGCATTGAATCTGTACAGAGGTCTAGGGAGTATTACCATTATGAAAATGTTGATTCTCCCCATCCATGAGCAGGGAATGTTTCCATTTCCTTCTGTCCTCTTATCTCTTGGAGCAGTGTCTTGTAGTTTTCTTTGTACAGGTTCTTTACACACTTGGGTAAGTTGATTCCTAGGTATTTGGCTTTCTGTGGCACAGTTGTGAATGGAATTGTTCCCTTAATATCCCTTTCTTCTCCTTCGTTATTTGTATATAGGAAAGCCACTGACTTTTGGGTGTTGGTTTTGTATCGTGCCACTCTATTATATGCGTCTATTGTTTCTAGGAGTTTTTGGTAGAGAGTTTAGGGTTCTCTAGGTATAATATCATGTCATCTGCAAATAATGATAGCTTGACTTCTTCCTTGCCTATCTGGATGCCCTTGATGTCCTTTTTCTTCTCTGATTGCTATGGCAAGTACTTCCAGTACTATATTGAATAAAAAGAGGTGAGAGTGGGCAACCTTGTCTTGTCCCTGATCTCAGGGGAAGGCTTTCAACTTTTCCCCATTTAGAGTCATGCTCGCTGTGGGCTTTTGGTAGATGGCTGTAACTATCTTGAGGAAAGTCCCTTCAATTCCCATTTTCTGGAGCGTTTTAATCATGAACGGGTGCTGGATCTTCTCAAATGCTTTTTCTGCGTCTTTTGATAGGATCATATGGTTTTTGTTTTTTCTTTTATTGATATGATGTATGATGTTGATTGACTTGCGAATGTTGAACCATCCTTGCATACCCAGGATGAATCCTAGTTGGTCATGATGTATAATCTTGATGAGTCTTTGGATTCTGTTTGCTAGTATTTTGTTGAAGATCTTAGCATCCGTGTTCATCAGGGATATTGGTCTGTAGTTTTCTTTCTTTGTGTTGTCTCTCCCTGCTTTGGGTATCAGGGTGATATGTGCCTCGTAGAAGCTGTTTGGAAGTGTTTCTGTTTCTTCTATTTTTCTGGAGGTGCTTGAAAAGGACTGGCAGTAGGTCCTCCTTAAAGGTTTGGTAGAGTTCACTAGTGAATCTGTCTGGACCTTGGCTTTTGTGTTTGGGCAGACTTTTACTTACTGTTTCTATTTCCTCGATGGTGATAGGCTTATTCAGGTATTGGAGGTCTTCTTGTTTCAGCTGTGGGAGGTTATAGGACTTCAGGAATTTATCCATTTTTTCTAGATTCTCGTGTTTCACAGCATACAGTCTCTCAAAGTAATCTCTGATGATCTTTTGGATTTCTGTGGTTTCTGTTGTGATGTAACCCAATTTTATTTCTGATTCTGTTTATTTGGGTTCTCTCTTTCCCTTTCTTTACAAGTCTTGCCAATGGTTTGTCAATCTTGTTTATTTTTTTCAAAGAACCAGCTCTTGGTTTCATTAATCTTTTGGATTGTTTTTTTTGGTTTCCAACTCATTGATTTCCTCTCTTAGTTTTATTATTTCCTTTTTTCTCCCTGCGTTGGGCTCCTTTTTGTTGGTCTTTTTCTAATGTCTTCAGCTGTGTAGTCAGGTTATTTATGTGGGCCCTTTCTTGTTTCCTGATGAATGCTTGCAGAGCTATAAACTTCTCTCTTAACACGGCTTTTGCCATGTCCCACAAGTTCTTATAGTTGGTGTCTTCATTTTCATTTGTTTCCAGAAATCTTTGGATTTCCTGTTTGATTTCTTCTATGACCCATTTGTTGTTCAGGAGTGAGCTGTTCAGTTTCCAGGTGTTTGGTTTGACTCCCTGTTTCTGTGTAAAGTTAACTTCCATTTTCAGTGCATCATGGTCTGAAAAGATAGCTACACAATTTCTATCTTTTTTATTTTACTGAGTTATGCTTTGTGGCTCAGCATGTGGTCTTTCTTGGAGAATGTTCCATGTGCACTAGAGAAAAATGTGTATTCAGCTTTTTTGGCATGAAAAGCCCTGTATATATCCACTAGCTCTCTTTCTTCCATTTCTTCCTTCAGGGTCAATATTTCCTTGATGAGTTTGTCTTGTTGATCTATCCATCTTTGATAGAGCAGTGTTGAAGTTGTCAACTATTGTTGTGCTACTGTTAATGTCTTCTTTGAGGTCTCTTAGCAGTGGTTTTATGTATTTTGCTGGCCCAACGTTGGGTATATATATATATATATATATATATATATATATAATAGTGGTGCACATACCACTTAAGTAAAAAGAAATGGCCTTCGTTTTCCCTTATAACCTTTTTCAGCCTGAAGTCTATATTATCTGATACTAATATGGCCACACCAGCATTTTTGGAGGAGTTGTTTGCATGGAGAATGGTCTTCTAACCTTTGACTTTGAGTCTGTGTTTGTTCTGATTATTCAGATGTGTTTCTTGTGTGCAGCAGAATGTTGGTTTCAAGTATTTTAATCCATTTTGTCACTCTGTGTCTCTTAATTGGTGCATTTAGACCATTGACATTGAGAGAGATTATTGTCATCGGATTTTGTGTATCTTTTTGTTTGTGCTTGCTGTGTTTTGGGTTTGGTAGTATTTCAGTAGACCCTTCAGTCCTTTTAAAGTTGGTTTTGAGTCCATGAAGTTCCTGAGTTGTTGCTTATCCATTAAGTTGTGTACCTTTCCTTCATATCTAAATGTGAGTCTGGCCAGGTAGAGTATTCTTGGTGAGGCCTGCAGTTCATTGAGCCTTTTCACAATATCCCACCATTGTTTTCGGGCTCGAGGTGTTTCATCAGAGAAGTCTGCTGTAAATCTTAGGGATGTTCCTTTGTATGTGATTTCCTTCTTTGATCTTGCTGCTTTCAGTATTCTATCTCTATCTATAGTTTTTGTCATTCTAATTAAGATGTGTCTTGGAGTATTCTTGTTGGGGTTTCTTTTTAGCTGGTATCCTACGGGCTTTCTGGATCTTGAAGCATTCTTTAGTTCTGGGAACTTCTCAGCAATTATGGCTTTGACAGTGTCTTCTTCATCAGGGTTTTCTTCTTGCCCTTCTGGGACCCCAATGATCTGGCTTCATCCTGATTATCTCTTGTTGTATGTTTGGTAATTGTGAGTCTTTTCTCTTTCTTCTGGTGTTGTGTAGAGAATCTTTGAAACTTGTCTCGAGATCACTAATTCTTTCTTCAGTAGCTACTATTCTGCTATGATGATCCTTCCACTGTTTTTCATTTCATTTACCTCATCTTTAATATCTGTCATTTCCATTTGCTTTTTCCTCACTTCTTCTCTCCTGTCCTCTTGTATTTTATTGATTTTGCCTTCCATTGCTTCTTTGTGCTCCTTATGCATCCTTAACATTTCTTTCCTAAATTCCTTATTAGAGAGGTTATATAACTCATTGGTATAGCTTGGCTCATCTGGACTAGTGACTTCACTCACAGAGCTTGATGGTATTTTGCGTTGCTTTTACCATTATGACTATTGTAGGTTTCCAAATGTGAGTTCTTGGGTGACTAGATAGTACAGTTAGTAGGTGTCTGGGTTGTTTGCAGGGTTTGGGTGGGTGGCAAGGATGTAGGAACAAAGGTTCACTGGTACCTCATGCAAGATAGGTAGTAAGAGGATCGGTTTTGAGTTTTGGGATGTGGGTGTAGGGTTCTGGCCTGTTCCCTGGGGCTGATTGGGTCCGCGAAGACGCTAAGCATCACACACACACCTGTGGGGGAGATTGCAGATGCTCCCAGAAGCGGCGGGGCCCAAGGGGGTCCGGGGTGAAACGAAGGCAGTTTGCCTTGGTTCCTGTTGATGGAAGTTCTGCTCTTCCCTGGGGTTGATTGGGTCCGCGGGAGATGCAAGGATCACACACACACCTCCAAGGAGTTTTTTTAACAGAAAAGAGGGGCTATCCTCCCAGGCAGGAAATGGGCAGGGAGGGGACACTGGGACCAACAGTATTGTGGACATCATTCAGTGCCAGGATGAAAACTCATTGACCTGGGATACTCTCATACCAGGCTGCCCTGAGCACTGCAGGATTTACCCAAAAACACACATACTAGACTGCAGCACACCAGCCCCTGCAAAGAATCTCCACAGCTTCATCAACTCATTCTTCATTCATATTTTAAAAATCTACTAATTCCAAGGTTGTTCTGTCATGTCTAATAAATTAGGCTATGGCAAATCTGCTTTAGTATCATTGTGATCTTAATGAGCCAACCTATTTGGGAATGTTATGGGAATGTTAACACATTTACTGCAGGACCACATTTCCCCTTGTGGTCAGGGACAGAGCCCTCAAACATATTTTTCCAAAGCACTATTTTTCCTGTCTATTGTAACTTCTAGAAATCTATGTTTTCCAGCATCCACTTTTCTCTCCTTCCAGTGAATTTGCAGTACACACACTTTCTTAGCGGGGTAAACATGGTCCCCTAGCTAATGGATGGAGATTTGATTTCCCAGGAATCTCTCTTGCTCCTAATTAGGCAACAAGATTTGATCTCCTGCAACTCTTCAAACTAATATGTCATCACTTGGAAAGTATCAGTTCCATCCTGGACTAAATCTGAGGGCAATCCCAGAGTGCTATGTGTCCGGGCATATGAATTGTGTGATGCATGTTGTGTGAGGCCTCAGAACTCATTCAAGCACTATTCACCCATTTCTTCAACACACACCATTTAGATACATATTCTGTAACAGGAACTAGGAGCTGGAAATACATAAAATGTTAGGGGGGTAAAGCTTGCTCTCAGTACATCCACACTTTGGTAGACATGAAAGTAATTGTTAGTTGATGTGCTGTATAACTACACAGAATGTCTGATGAGGATGTGGTAGGGATGAGGTGATGGACATGAAATGAAATACTTTAACTTCTTTGGGTCTTTTTTACTTGTGTCCAATGTTAAAGATAAGGGCCGGGGCGATAGCCCAGCGGGTAGGGCATTTGCCTTGCACGTGGTCGGCCTGTGCCAGCCCGGTTTCGATCCCCGGCATCCCATATGGTTCCCTGAGCACCGCCAGGAGTAATTCCTGAGTGCAGAGCCAGGAGTAACCCCTGAGCGTTGCCGGGTGTGATCCAAAAAAGCAAAAAAAAAAATAATAATAAAATTGGTGTGTAGAATGTAAAAATTTCATATGTGTAAACAGTGATAGAAGCATAAATTGCAAAATTACTCAAACAAATTTAGTTAACATCTATCACCAGCACCTTAATTTTCTCTCTCCTATAAGTACTTTAAAGATCTATTCCTTAGCAATTTTCATAAATATAGTATTTTCAAACTGAAAAAAAATCCTTTTGGGTTTTTGGTTCACATCTGGCAGTGCTCAGGGCTTCCTTCTGACTCTATGCTCAACTGCTAGAGGTGATCGGCAAACCATATGAAGTACCAGTGACTGAACATGGTGTTAGCTCGAAGGCAAGGCAAGTGTCTTACTCCTGTGCTGTCTCTCTGTCCCACAAAATAGTATTTTAACCACAGTCATCATGCTGAGTATTGCCTTCCCAGAACTGTCTCTAACTAGAAACTCTTGCTTTTGATCACCATTGATTTTTTTTTTGGGGGGGTCACACCTGGCAATGCTCAGGAGTTTCTCCTGGCTCTGCACTCAGGAATTACTCCTGGTAGTGCTCAGGGGACCATATGGGATGCCGGGGATCGAACCCTGGCTGGCACAGGCTGGCCGCGATACAAAGGAAAACGCCCTACCCACTGGGCTACTGCTCTGGCCCAATCACCATTGCTTTTGATCACGCACCCATACCCTAACCACAAACCTAAACTGTTTCTATGAGTTTAGTAATTTTAGATTCCACATATAAGTGAGATCATGTGATATTCTCCCATCTTTGAATGACATTTTATTTAGTGTAATGCCCTCAAAGGGGTATCCATGTTGTTGAAAATGGGAGGACTGCCTTTATTTGAGAGAAGGGCTCCCTCATAGGTGCATGGGGAGACCCTGGGACAACTCCTGGCAATATCTGACCTTGATGGCAGGGTACTGATTGAGTCTGGCAATGTGATCCTCCTTGGGACCAGTAGTGTTAGCAGGCCACAGCAGTGTACAGTGGGACATACAGTGCTGAGGTTCAAAGGGCCTCCAACCCTTTGAGTATACTCCACCCTTTGAGTTATTTCCAGTCCAGGATTTCAACTAATGATTGCAGTTTTGCAGTTGTGTGTGTGTTGTGTGTGTTGTGTGTGATATTCTTAAGCCACATATTTGCTTATGGATGCAGACTGTGGCTTTGATTTTGATTTTCCTAATTACTACTGGTTTGAGCACTTTCATTATGCTTATGGTGACCACTGTCAGCACTGGTCAGATGGCACCAGGACTACATTAGAGGGGATAGGGAGTGGGGAAGCACAAGGGCTACATATGGGGATATTGGGGGTGGTATGCAATATAAGGGATTAAACTCAAGGCCTTGTATATGCCAGGCATGGACTTCATCACTTGAGCGATAGTCCTGGCCTTAAATCGAGGCACGTTTAATACCTGTTTGCCACTTGAATGTCTACCACTGGAAATGATATTTAATCTTTTTCAAAATTTTTTATTATTGAGTGATAGGGATTCTTTACATAGCTTGGATAATAACTTCTTATATATGTAGCTTGCAAATATTTCCCATTACTTAGAATGTCTTTTTTATTCTGCTGTTAGTTTCTTTTTGCTGTATACGAGCTTTTTAGTTTACTATAGACCCACTTGTTTAATTTCTATTTTGTTGCTTTCGCCATAAGGATCATGTCCAAAATGCTTTTCCAAGACTAGTTCGTTTTGTGAGAGGTGTTAGAGGTGGTTCATTTTCATTTAACTTACATGTCAACATGCTGCTCCATTTAAGAAGAGGCTGTTTTTGTTCCCCAAGGAGATTTCTTGACTCATTAAATATTAGCTGACCACATATGCTTGAATTTATTTCTGGATGCGTGACTCTGTTACAATATCTTCTTGAAGTCTGTTAAGAATAGCATTTAGAGTGATGCCCAAAATGCCATATCAGTAAGGACATCTTTAGAAAATAAAAAACCTCAACCAGAGTTATGGAATGAAAATCAGAAAATTCTAGCAGTTAGCTTAACAGCTATTTGAAGTCTTATGTGTTGCTCTTTTACAATGCATATAATGGCATGTATATTTCCATTCTCACATGTTAGTGCATATTTGTTTTAATATAAAAATGACTTAAATAAGTTTGCTCCCCTTTTTGCAACACTGAATTCTTCAAATAAAATTTGTATTCCAAGAAAGTAAAATGCCAAATTCTTCCCAGGAATTTTTATACTCCTTGGCACAAGAATGAGTTGACTATTTTAAACTCAGAGGACAAAAAAAAATACTGCAAGAAAAAGAACTAGAATGACAATATTTCCTTCAATATGAAGACTATGATAATTCCCAAATGCCTGAGTAAGCTAATTAACAAAACATAATAAAATTCTATTGAAATCCATATGCCACTATACATCTGGCAAAAAAAACTTAGAAAAAGCTTACAAATCTGTGCATACAAGCAATTTTGAAACTATGAAAGACAACTTAATAATTAATCCCTTTTTTAAATATATTTTATTATACCACCATGAGATAAACAATTACAAAAATGTTCATGTTTGGGTTTCGGCCATACAGTGTTCCTTTTTTGGAGAAAGGTTAAGAGGGAAGTATTTAGAATACTTGTATATATTTACCAAGAATATTACATATATATATATATATATATATATACTTTATGATTTATCATTATAAAAGTAGGTTTTGAGGAACCGAATAGATAGTATTGCAGATAAGGTATTTACTTGTATGTAGCCAACCTGAATTCAATCTCTGGTACCACATAGGTTCCCCAAGCACTGCCAGGAGTGAATCCTAAGTACACAATATAATAGTTAATAATATTAAACATTATTAACATTAAAATTTTGTGGGATGATTTCAAGATTTAATATATAATCCCAAAACTGTGAGTGTTTATGAAAGGAAGCTGTATCAAAGCATTGCTATAAGGGAAATGTGTAATTCATCTGCTATACAAGGCAGATCTACTCTCCAACACTGAAGTGCTTAACCTAAAATCATAGACCTGCCTAAACTTCTCTAAATAGCTAAATTTGAATAGAAAATTTTTAATAGGTTTTAGGGTGATCAATCACAGATTCAGCACACATGATCTCGTGTATGAAGCCTGGATTTGATCCCTGTCACCAGAATCATAGCATAAGTGACTCTCGAGCAACTTGGTTTTCCTATGCCTTGTTCTAGAATGCAACAATCTTGATTCAGATTCCAACTTAGTAACCAAGCTAGCCATTCTATAGGCTGTTAGGGTTATGTGTTTAATAGCACATACTAATCATATTTGGAATCTATTTCTTCCTAACCACTGCCTTGCTCCATCATCTGGAAGTCGATAGCTAGGCTGCTCTTAGAAAACTCCAATATCTATCCCCAGTGCTGGTTCCACTCAGAGAGGGAGGTGAGAGATATCTGTTTAACTGCCAGTCACTCCCCACTCTAATCCACACTCTACCTGCTACCAAGAGGTTCCTTGCCACTTCCTCACTCAGAGCAGCATTGAATCTCTGCTGCCCAACACACATTCCTAATGCTGTTCACCTCAATGTTAGGCACATATTTAATGCTCACTGCAACTGAGCTCAGAATTCTATTTTTGCCATGTTCATGTGCTAGATTAGCCCAAACATTTATTTATTTGAGATGTGATTAACTACTACTGCATGTCAGGACAGGGATCCACAATACGTAATTTTGACACTTTTAGAAAAGTAGTATCTAGATGAGATATGGAAAGGGAAATGATTAAAAATAACATTGAGAGCAATGAAAAAGTTGAGAGAACCTCGGAATACACTTCATTTAATTTCTAAGTCTCGGGTGCAGTGGAATTTCCAGAGGACCCCTGGGAAAGACAAAACCTGAAGAAAGATGCTCTGTGCTGGGATTTACCCACTATTTCCTTTCTTTTGAAAGATTTTCCTATTCCCAGAGAATTCGTACTTGACCTTCAGGGAGACTCCCAAGACTTACCAAGTAGAGTTTAGTGGTCCACTATATAGCACATAACCCATACCTAATATTACTCTTATCATTTTACACCACAGTTAGTAGGTGAAAGTGACCAGGCTTTGCCCTTGTCAGGGAGTCCCATCAGGGGATACATGGTTTGTTTACCCATCTTTATGCCCAGCCATGTCTAACAAATAGTATGTTAGTTAATGTTGAGGAGTAATTCAACAAAGAATAAATGGTAGGTCCACACTGACTGTTGAATATCCATAACAGATTCAGGAGTAGTCTTTATTATGCAGAAACAATTTTATGTCTTAGGAAAAAATTATGTGAAAAGAGCATAAAATATTAATCCCCACAGAAATGATCAAGGAAGCTAGCATTTTTATGTTTGGATTCATTTTCTAGAACACAGCTGATTTAGCCAATATTTACAATAGTAGCTAAAAATGGGCGCTCGCCACTCACAGGCTTCAACTAGAAATGGGGTCAGTTTAGATACAGAAAGCTAGTATGGGCATAGTAGAGACACTCTGTGTCACTTGAGACAAAGCTCACAGTAATAGTGAGAAGTTCCAGCATGCCAACCTAAGCAAACCTACCAACAGGATTCTGATTTGGAACTGGAACAGCTCTGACAACATCTATGGCTTGGGTTACACAGTAATATGACCATTGCAAATGGCCATAAATACATGAGGTGAGGAATTTGCTTACTAAAATCTGAACTAACAATTAACATCAAAGCTTCCTATCTGTTTTGTTACTAATAAAAGGCACTTTACTATTATACTGCTGCTACACTTCAACAATTCCTGACTTCAACTTAGTAGTTTGTGATGCATGGATTATTTTGGTTTTCTAGTAAGCATGGTCTAACTGAAAATTTATTAACCATATACCTCAGTACCACATGTTACTTTAAATTTTCTTATAAAATATTTAGAAGACATTTCTTGTGGAGGCTGGCAGGTTATTGTTTGTTTTGCTCTTCCATCTGGTATTCAATTAATATACTAATAACCACTCTTATTTCTCTTGCTGTGATTTTGATCTTATTTTTCCTTGTGGCATGTTTATTTTCACATGGAGGTAGAAAAAACTCGCAGACTGGAAGCAATAGTTAATTTACAGCTACTAAATATAAAATATTCCACATGCTGTTAATCATCTATAATGAGGAAAAGCTAAATAGCTCCGATTTCTCCTGCACTTGCTAGCAGGCCTTTGGATGTTAACAGCCACGTTATTATAACTTTCTATGAAAATATAACAAGATAACTTTACATTATTAATTTTGAATCTGTTAACATGCATACACACATATATATAATTCTTTAATGTGTAAATGAAATAATGAAAGTTGGAGACAGTAATTCAAAACACAAAGTGTGTGTCTTTAATTTGTTTCTTTTGTCCTGATTTTAATCTTGTCTATGAGTTAGTTCTGATGCTCTCAATGGAAAACAATAAATTTTGCTCCAAAGTCACAGGAGAATTTTTCAGGTATGATGTTGAGATTTTAGCGGCAATTGGATAAAAGGATTTGACATTTCAGAGTAAAATCATTTATATCAAGATATTTCAATGTGGCTCTAGAAATATACTTATTTCACAAAGCTATTAGTGAAAAGAGCAAATGCCTCACACAAAAAGGGTAATAAAAACACAAAAACGCTATTTATATTGATAAAGGCAATAGTTATACATGTTACTTATATATATATGTTTTCTATATCTCACTTATATGGTTATATACTGTTCTAGATTATTGCTTGGTATAAAATAAATCTTCGTGGATTGGTAGAAATAGGTTAACTTCATATTCAAACTGTGCCAAATGTGATTCTGATCCTATTTTAAAACTGTCTGCAACATATGTTCTAAACTGCTCCCTCACAAGTACACCCAGTATTTGAATCATGATCACAATAAACATGCAAGTTTATCAAAATTGCTGTATGTATTCTTAGGAGGTAGGTCATATGTACTGCTCCCTTTGGTACAATTTACTATTGCATTAAAATCTCTAGATAACTACTAGGCTTCCTTTATATGTCTAGAAAATATCAAAAATACCTTTAATGCAACGAGTCCAAAATGGAGTAAGGAAAGCCTCTTCAACAAGTGGTGTTGGGAAAACTGGGCAGCAACATGTAAAAAAATGAATTTGGACCTGTGTCTAACACCATGCACAAAAAATCAGATCAAAATGGATTAAAGATCTCAATATCAGACTTGAATCCATAAAGCACATTGAAGAAAATATAGGAAAAACCCTCCACGACATTGAAGCTAAAGGCATCTTCAAAGGTGAAACATCACTAACAAAGCAACTAGAAGAAAACATAAACATATGGGACTACATGAAACTAAAAAGCTTCTGCACCTCAAAAGAAACAGTGACTAAGATACAAAAGCAGTCCACAGAATGGGAAAGAATATTCACCCAATACCGATCTGATAAGGGGTTAATATCCAGGATATATCAGGCACTGGTAGAACTTTACAAGAAGAAAACAAACAACCCCATCAAAAAAATGGGGAGAAGAAATGAACAGAAACTTCAGCAAGGAAGAAATTGAATGGCCAAAAACATATGAAAAAAATGCTCATCATCACTAATCATCAGAGAGATGCAAATCAAAACAACAATGAGATACTACTTTACACCACAGAGACTGGCACATATTCAAAAGAGCAAGAACAACAAGTGCTGGCGTGGATGTGGGGAAAAGGGGACACTCATCCATTGTTGGTGGGAATGCCGGCTGGTACAGCCTTTCTGGAAAACAATATGGACTTTCCTCCAAAGACTAGAAATTGAACTCCCATTTGACCCAGCCATACCACTCCTGGGAATCTACTCTGGGAAACCAAAAATACGCAGTGGAAACACCATCCCTACTTTTATGTTCATAGCAGCATTATTCACAATAGCCAGAATCTGGAAGCAACCAGAGTGCCCGAAAATCGATGACTGGATAAAGAAGCTTTGGTACATCTACACAATGGAATACTATGCAGCTGTTAGGAAAAATGAAGTTATAAAATTTGCCTATAAATGGATGGACATGGAGAAGATTATGTTGAGCGAAATTAGCCAGAAGGAGAGAGACAGATACAGAATGACTGCATTTATTTGCATGGCATAAATATATATGTACATATTATGATACCAATATCCAAGATCAAGTGAAGCATATATCGGGAGATCTTGTCAAAGGTGGAAATTATCACAAACGTGTGGGAGTCAGAGTTTAGGTAAGACAGAAAATGGAACAGGGTGCTAATAATAGTCGAGGGTACTAATGCCAACCTAGAACTGAGCATTAAATAGAGGCAAAAGGATTCACATGACGACCTTTTAATGTATGTTCTGTAATCCATAGTCTGGAAGGGAAGGAAAAGAGAAAGAGAGAGAAAGGCAAAGAAATAAATAACCTGCCATGGAGCAGGGCTGTGGAAGTGGGGGAGGGAACCGGGGATGTTGGTGGTGGGAGATGGGCACTGGTGGAGGGACGGGTGCTGAGACACTGTATGACCAAAACCCAAACATGAACTTTTTAATTGTATATCTTTTTTATTTGTATGGAGATGGGCACTGGTGGAGGGACGGGTGTGCTGAAACACTGTATGACCAAAACCCAAACATGAACTTTTTAATTGTATATCTTTTTTATTTGTAATTCTCACGGTGGTATAATAAAATACTTAAAAAATACCTTTAAATAAAGTCTTTGTGTTTTCTCCTGTATAATCCCAAAGTGCTCGTGCTGGAATGTTTAAGATAATTTGGAACCCACATTCCAGATTGTGTTCTCTACAAGGTAGTCTGTGATGAGCCACATAATTAAATTAATTACAACCACCTGGCTCTACTGGCATGAGACAGGACATATGGAGAGATATTACTGGTGCCCGCTCTAGAAAATAGATGATCAAGCGGAAAGATCGTGATCGTGACAACCACCAGGAATAGAAGAGCCATTTCCTTCTCAAAGACACAGACTTTTGAAGTGTGTTTGAATCATTTCTCAAAATGCTTCTGCTGGAGATTCCATTAAACTTCAGGTTTAGTTTTCTGTTTTTCACCATGAGAAAAGGGTTGTCATTAGAAAAAAAAGTTTACTTTTCAAACAGTCAAAACTTGTATAGATACAAGTCTCCTGAAAAATCTGATAAGTGTGTGGAACAGCATTACAAGACACAAAAACAAAATGAAGTTCTTTTATTGTTCATAGGAGTCATCTGAAAGGGTGTTAAATAACAGTGACAAATACTTTAATCATTTAATCAGCAACACCGAAGTACCTTGTGCACGTGTTATTTCACTTAATCCTTATAACCACCAAACAATTGATTTAACATTTTTTCCCATCTGAAAAGCATGGGTGAATATGTTAAAAAAAAATTACCCCAAATGACTAAAGTAGGTGGGCTGGGAGTTCATGTCAGGTGTATCTGGAACCAGATCTTTGACTAATCTACCAAAATGGCTTTGCGAAAACTGAGGTTGAGAGATGTTTTTGAACAAATAAAAAGTACCGTGAAGGCACTTTACTGAAAACATCAGATTTGTGGGGACTATATGAATGGGACATGATATAGGAGTTAGAGGGAATCTTGGACACTTTCAGTGGTATGAAGTGAGGTAATTGTGTACGCCAAGATTATAAATGTCAACATGATTAAAATACATTAACTTAATTATAATAAACTGAAAATTTGCTTAACTTAATTTTACTGAGGTCTGTGGTTTACAGTAGATTCTGTGTCACTGCTTTATAGTTGAAAATATTTAGCAAGGCATGCTACTTCTTGAGGAAGTGGACAGAATATGGTAGGTAAGCCCAGTTTTCTATTACAGACGACTTGGCATTCCAAAGCTCAGTAGCAGAAGACTTAGCCAGTCAGGCAGATAACAGAAGTGACTAAAGACAGAGGTGACACAAAAAAAGGGGAGAGAGATCAGGTAGCTTCCACTTTGACTCCTCTAAGCCTAAGGAAGGTGGCAAGAAAGTAGTAGTTCTCTTACACAAGGTCAGAGAATAAGGGAAAGCCACAGGGATAAAGAGTATCTGGGAAACAAGCCTTGAGAGTCAGGCTGGAAGTCCCAGAAAAGCACATCTCACACCACACCTGATTTGGAACAGTGGACCTGTGCATGGGGTACAGGGCATGGGAACTTGTATACTGGGCAGGAAACAGTAGCCAACACTGGAAGTGTTTACTTAGAACTGTAAGAAGTACTAGCATTGTAAATATCTGGGGTTTTGTATGCTAACTTTGATCACTTGATCACTTGAATCCCGTTATTCATCGATTTGCTCGGCGGGGCGCCAGTAACATTTCCATTGGACCCCTATCACGTGCCAATGTATCCCAATGGCATCTGGTTGATTCAGGAATATGAAGAGCCTCAAACCGTTCCTTCAGGGTCTTTACAAGGAAGTCTGACCATCTTGTAGGTGGGCGGCCATGTGATCTTTGACATCCTGGGGATCCAGTCGGCAATGGCTCTAGTCCAGCGGTTGTCTCCAAATCGCATTACATGTCCAGCCCATCTGATTTTCGATGCCTTGGCAAGCGAGACATCATCCCTGATTCTGGAATAGCGATGGAGGTCAGAACTCCGGATTCCTTCTCTCACTTGAGGTGAGACGCGATATTCCAAGCATAGCTCTTTCGATTCTTCTCTGGGAGACCCGAATAGCATTCTCATCCTGCTTTCGTAGGGCCCAGGTCTCTGAGGCGTATGTTAATGCAGAGAGAACGGTGGAGTCAAAGAGATGTGCCCAGAGCCGGAGGTTCTTTGTCCTTTTAGCTATTTCTTCGATGCCTTTGAAGGCATTCCAAGCCGCTCTTCGTCCTGCGCAGCTCAGGTTTTAGGTGCACATTATGTTGATTTCTCGACCTAGGTACACATAACTGCTGCATTCAGAGAGATGTTTGTTCCATTGAGAGTGAATGGGGCCTCTGGAACTAGTTCATTCTTCATGAACATAGTTTTCTTTAGATTCAGCTGTAGACCTATCTTTCCACATTCTCGGTCAAAGTCAGCCAGCATTTGTGCCGCTTGGCTAATGTTTGGTGTTATTAGAAGCGATGTCATCAGTG
>JAJIBD010031556.1:0-28644 GCA_021461705.1 Cryptotis parvus | reverse complement strand
AAATTGAGATGACTCAGTATTAACTCAGGTTGCCTCCTGGGATGAACCCAGAGCCACAGTAGAGCCTGGCAAGCTACCCATAATAAAAACAGTAACAATAATGGGACCTCATTCCCAACGAATGGAGGCATTACATTTGAGCAAATTGATGAACAACCGGAAGACAAGTGACAAGTGACACTTTGAGCGGCTGTGAAATCGGTAAGGCAGGTCAAGGTGAATACTGTCAGCCAGGGAAGGTACTCCTTTAAAGCATGGGGCTGGAGTGATAGGCACAGAGGGTAGGACATTTGCCTTGCACATGGCCCACAATTCTTTCCCCAGCATCCCATATGGTCTCCCAAGCACTGCCAGGAGTAATTCCTAAGTACAGAACTAGGAGTAACCCCTAAGCATTGCTGGGTGTGACTAAAAAAAGAAAAAAAAAGCAAAACATGCATTTGAAGTACGGTTTTTCTCTGTCCACATTTCTGTAACAGTTGCATATTTTATATATGTCATGTAGTAGACCTCATACATAAGTCACACATATGTCATGTGTGACTTCAGAGACTCACACACACACAGGGCAGAGCTGCTACTTTCTCTCCCTGTGCCCAGATGATCAGGAGACGACTGGGAGGGATGACGCGGGTTCTATCCCTGGCCTGCCATCCCAGCAGAGCCTCACAAGAGAGTCAGAGGAACCCCCACACCATGAAGGCCACCATTTTCCACATCCAGGCCCCCTTTCCTCAGAGCTCCACCCAGCAGAAGAGCTGATCACAGCCCAGCTCATCAGTGACACACCCTGCAACAGTCTTTTTCAAGCCTAGCCCAGGTATGTCGATCCAGAGACTCACACACATGGCGCAGAGCTGTTACTTGCTCTCCTTGTGCCCAGCTGATCATGGGGTGCCCAGGAGAGATGGTGGGTTCTAGCCCTGGCCCACCACCCCAGCAGAGCCTTGCAAGAAGCCAGAGGAACCCCCACACCATGAGGGGCCGCCATTTTCCACACCCTGACTCCCCTCTCCTCAGAGTTCTACTCAGCAGAAGAGGCTGATCACAGCCCGGCTCATCAGTGAACCACCCTGCACCTGCTACCCGCTATCCGTGTGCTCAGTTAATCATGAGATGCCCGGAAGGGGAAGGCGAGGTTCTAGCCCTGGCTCACCATCCCAATAGAGCCAGCCTTGCAAGAAGCCAGAGGAACCGCTACACCATGAGGACCGCCATTTTCAACATCCAGACTTCACAGCTCGTCACAGCTCCACCCAAGAGAAAAGCCGATCTCACCCTGTTGCAGTTCATCAGTAAATGCAAGAGATGAGAGCCTACTACTGAGTATACCACCCACACAGCAGAGCCTGGCAAGCTACCCGTGCTGTATTTGATATGCCAAAAACCAGTAACAATCATAGACCTCATTCCCATGACCTGAAGGAATGGTTTGAGGCTCTTTGTGTTCCTACAGCAAGCAGATGCCCTTGGGCTACACTAACATATGATAGGACGTATAGAGATGTTACTGGTGCCCGCTCAAGCAAATCGATGAACAACGGGAAGACAAGCAAAGTGATACAAGTGAATCCTTAGATTTTAAAATAACACACATAATTTTAAAAAGCAAGTAGAGCTATGTTTAAATTTATAAACATGTTTAGAAAAATACTTGAAATAATATAAATAGAGGGATAACAGTATAATTTCTTTCCTAAATATATTTACATAAATTAAAATATTGGGAATTGAACTTCTTAAATAACCCAACACAACAACCTTATCTTAACATTTATTTTCCTTTTCCATAATGCATTCCTTGAAGTTATTTTCTAATATTTTTCAAAGTAAAATAATAGCCAAATATCAAACTAAGCATTTTATCGCCCAGCCTACAATGCTATTAGTGCTTACTCTCATAGTATCCATAATTCATTTCAAAATTCATGACCTCCTTAGGAAGATCACCAACTTATTTTCCAACACTGACTATTAAATTCAGAAAAGTTGCAAATATTGGTAAAACTCTATTTTATATCTAACATTTGGAACTGTGCCTGATATTGATCATTTGATGACATTAAGAATCTATTGACCACAAGCTTGCAACTCTCTTTTCAAGGTGTGCAGTTTGCTAATACAATTAATATATTTAAAAAATATCACAAACTTGATTTTAAAGTGAATGTTTTCTAAGTTTTAAAATCAATCTGGCCAAAAATATTATATATGCTAAACATTTAGTTATACAACAAAGCAAATTCTATAGATCCTGAAAATGTAAAACTAATGCCATTTCATGTAATGCTTGCCTCATTGAAGTGAAGGAAGTGAAGATGTAGGAAGGATGTGGGAATATGACATATTTATCACTTATACAGTGTAAATAAAAGTGCTGGGCTAAGACTGCATCAATAGAAATATAGACTTTAGTGCAGTAATAAAAGTTACATGACATATATAAAATATGCAATTGTCTACAGAAATATGGACAGAGAAAGCTGTACCTCAAATACATGTTTTCCCCTCCACAGATTCTTTGCAGACAGTGGATGACTGCATTGCCTTGATCCACCTTCCTGTCCTGTGTGCCACTTGCACTTGCCACTGTAATAAGATCATAAGCGAAGTGTATGTTCACTTCACCAACAGATTTAATGAGTGATGATGGATTTTTCATACTGTTTTTCTTTTCCCTTTCAACTGACTACTTGAAAATAGTAGTGAAGGTTTTTTGGATGATTTTTCCATCCATAGAAAATGGATGGAGTGAAACATCTCACATGAGTGTTATGAGCAAAACAAGCAAATAAAAATTCCTAATTTATCATGTCATAGAATAAAACAACAAAAAACAGGAATCACAGTCCCTGGCACCTGATATCATCTCCTGAGCACTGACAAAAGTGACTGCTGATTGTAGAACCAGGAGTAAACCATATGTGCTGTTGGCTGTGGCACCCTCAAAAAAATAAATAAATGCATACAATGAATGCTTTATTGCAAAAAATCAAATTATAATGAAAAAAAATAATATAGAGGTGGCCTAGAGATCATATGGAAGTTAGAGTGCATGTAACACATGTGTTCAACATAGTTCACTTTCCAAAACAACTTGGGCCTAAAGCATGGTTGGGTAAAATCCCAGAGGCCAGGAATACTGTCATGGATGGCTTCACTGGAATAGCTTTTAACATATATTCTCTATTAAAAATATAAAAAGTCAATGGGACATATGTAAAATTTTAACATTGTTGCTGCCATTATTGATGTACTAAGTCATGAGCAGGTCCTGTCTAGAATGGAGATCCAAAAGTCCAGAATAGCTTTTAATAGGTTATTAGGCCTTCCTATGGTAGATACCTAAAATTTAGGTTTATGATATAAGTGCTATTTATATTTTTTTCAGAGCCATAAAAATATTTGTAAATTATAGGCAGTTGAAATACATGATCACTTGATCACTTGACATTCCGTTATTCATCGATTTGCTCGAGTGGGTGCCAGTAACATTTCCATTTGACCCTATCTCGTACCAGTGTAGCCCAATGGCATCTGGTTGCTTGAGGAATATGAAGAGCCTAAAATCTTTCATTCAGGGCCTTGCCGAAGAAGTCTGACCATCTTGTAGGTGGGCAGCCACGTGATCTTTTGACATCCCATGGGATGTAGTCGGTAGTCTCTAGTCCAGCGTTCACCTAAAATCACATTACATGTCCAGCCCATCTGATTTTCAATGCCTTGGCAAACGAGACAGTGTACCTGACTCTGGAACGGTGATGGAGGTCAGAGTTCCAGATTCCTTCTTCCCACTTGAGTGAGGCATGATATTCCAAGCATAGCTCTTTGGATTCCTCTTTAGAAGACCCAAATAGCATTCTCACCCCTGCTTTCATACGGCCCAGGTCTCTGAGGCTTATGTTAATGCAGGGAGAACAGTGGAGTCAAAGAGATGTGCCCGGAGCCAGAGATTCTTTGTCTTTTTAGCTATTTCTTCAATGGTTTTGAAGGCCTGCCATGCCACTCTCTTCCTCCTGCGCAGCTCAGGTTTTAGGTCGTTCATCATGTTGATTTCTCAACCTAGGTACACAAACTGCTGTATTCAGAGATCTTTGTTCCATTGAGAGTGAATGGGGCCTCTGGAAATAGTTCATTTTTCAAACATAGTTTTGTTGAGATTCAGCTGTAGACCTATCTTTCCACATTCTTGGTTGAAGTCAGCCAACATGTTTGATGTTATTAGAACGATGTCATCAGCGAAGCAGAGGTGGTGTAGTTGCCGACCGTCTATCTTCACTCCCATTTCTTCCCATTCTAATTGTCGCACTATGATTTTGAGAGTGGCACTGAAGAGTTTTGGTGAAATATCACCCTGCTGAACCCCTCTTTTGACATCAATGATCACTTCCTTGTAGAATGGTGAGATCCTGGTGGTGAATCCGCAATATAGCTCACGAAGGATCTTGATGTATTGGGTTTAAATGCCCTGTTTGGCGAGGGCTTCAATGACAGCTTCAATCTGCACAGAATCAAAGGCTTTCTTTAAATCAAAGAAGGCTGGGGACAGAACGGCATCTTGTACTCCCTACAAACCTCAATAAGCTTGGTTACCATGTGGATATGGTCGATTGTGCTGAATCCTTTTTGGAATCCAGTTTGCTTCGCATGGTTGTCCTTCATCTAATGTTCTGCTAATCCCGTTCAGGATGATTCGTTTGAACAGCTTGTAGATGATGGACAAAAGGCAGATAGGGTGTGATAGTTGCCAATGTCGTGAATGTCTCCCTTCTTGAACAGTAGAACTGTCCTGCTGGTTTTCCATTGGGAGGGCACCTTGCATTCAGACAGATAGCGTGTGAAGAGCCGAGCCAGTGTATTGATGAGTACTGATGGCTGATTTTTAGGTGTTCAGGTCTGATTTTGTCTGGGCCTGGTGCTGTTCCCTTCTTTACCAATGAAATGGCATGTTGGATTTCAGAAGGGAGAATGTTGGGAATGACATATCCATCCTGCAGAATTTGGTATGTGGGCAGGTGGACGTGGCTATCAAAGAAATCTGAGTAGAAGTCATGGATGATCTCCATTGCCTTTCTGGAAGATTGATAGATCCATCAGGATGCAGGAGGGCAGTCATCTTGGTCTTATAGTTGGCGAAAGGATAGGCAGGCATTGTGAATGCATTTCCCGGCTTCTGCTGCATCTTCCAGTATTTCTGCTCTTCTCTTTTTGAGGTCTTCCTTTATCACTTCTCTGCACTGCTTTGCAAGCTTGGATGTTAGCATTTGGTTGCCTGAGGCTCGCACCTTGCCACATTGGTGAATGAGCTCGAGAGTTTTTGAAGACAGGCATCCTTTTGTGGCATTTTCTTTCTCGGCATTCTTCGCACAATCATGGAGGTGCTGAACCAGTTGGTTGTATTCTTCATCAATGTCGCCAATGATGGTATCTTCCAATGTTGCCTCAATGGTGCCAAAGAGTTCCCAATTCGTGGATGTTCTGGGAGTTCTCTTCTTAAACTTTGTAGCCTTTTCTCCCTTTTTGAGTGAAGTTGAATTTTGCATGAAGGAGTCGGTGTTCAGATCCTTTTTGGATTGGGACAACAGTGACATTGGTCAGGCAAAACTATTGACTGAAGATGATGTGGCCAATTTCATTGTGGAACTGTCCACCAGGAGATTCCCATGTCCAACGTTTTGATTCAGCCTTCTGGAACTGTGGATCTCCCATGAATGGTCTTGGTGGACATGAACTCAGATAGTCTCTCACCCTGTTTGTTCCATTCTAGGCCAGGGTCCCGATGTGTAGTTCTTTGGCCGATCTTCTTGGTCCTAACTTGGCATTGAAATCGCTGACTATGATCTTGTAGAAGGTGTGATATGCATGATCAAATAAAAATATATGATCACTCTCAAAAATGAAAGAACAGGAATCAAGAAAATTAAATGAAAACAAAAAATCAGCACATCTTCACTATTCTGAAAGGAAATGTAAATATATGTTATTAATAAAACAAGTAATGTAAGCATAAAATGCATAAGGTAGAAAGTAATAATGATCACCATAAAAATCTGGATATACAATGATTACAATTATACTTCTGAAGAACAGGATTGAAGATACATGTATGGAATGAAAAGAATGTCAGGTAACACTACTGCCTAGCTGGATGCAGTTTCGTTTCCCAACAATATTGGGAGCAGGACCTTATGGCCTTCTGGCGCTAAGGGGTCAGCAAGTGGTGGATAGACAAAGAGCCCCGAATCCAGCAAAGTTCCAAAAAGCTTTTACTCACACAAGCACTGACATTACAAACCAAGGACAAGAATATCCTAAACTTCCAATTCCTACCTAAGTCAACACCATGTGCTTGAGTTAAAATCCTCAAGCCAATATGGCTAAGGCACCCCCAAACCATGTGCTCAGGCTGGAGAGCCTATCAAAATAGCAGGAAGGTATGGAGATGAACTGGCAGAGAGTAAAGCCAGAAGAGAGAGAGAGAGAGAGAGAGAGAGAGAGAGAGAGACAATGAAGACAGCTTCTTCTTTTTATATCCCTATTGCCCAGACACAGCCCACAAGAATGGGTCTCATTCAGGCCAATTCTATCACATTCAGGTTCTTAAACCCTGTGGCGCGCATCTGGCCTGGACCATTCATTCAAATGCTAATTCGCCAAAGCAGGGGTCTTGCCTACAGTTCTTCTGCAGGCACTTAGTAGCAATAGGGGAAAGGCATCTGGGATGAAATGTATCACAGGATTAATACAAAAGGCATGTATCTGTACCATGAATATTCTACAGTCAGGTATGAATTTCTCCAAACTTCCATGAGATCCTTATCTTTACTTCAGGGTTGTTCTGAATACTAATCCCTTGCCAGGAGGCAAACATCATTTCTCTCTGCTTTAATTATGGCTATTTTATTTAAAAGAGGATTCAACGCAGCCAGGTAGACTGTGGTAGAGTTGTCCAGTTCCACAGGAGGGGGTGGCAGGGGGTATCTATGAAAGAGGAAATACTTTGAACAGCTAAAAAAAAATACATGGCAAGATACTTTGCCACATAGAGAGTCACAGAACCAACTGTTTTTCTGCCCCCATCTACAATGTGACCTGCAGGAGATAGCTTTAGGCAAGATGCAGAGGCTCTGGGCAGCCATGAACAGGACATGTACACCAACAATTTATTTTTAAGAATTTTAGCACACTACATTTTGTCACATATTACATTAAAAATATTTAATGACTCTCAAATGTATTTTACTTTGTATATTATAGAAAATGTAAAAGAAATCTCACAGCTCTTCAAAGGTGGAGCAAATAACACAATCAGGTTAGGCAAATATGTTTAAGTGGAGCAGTAATGCCCTATTATGTTTGCCCCTATTTTTGTCCTAAACATACATATATACAAAGTGATGTCTAAACAAATTTATTATAAATAATCATAAAAAAGAAATTTCTAGCTATGACCCCTTTGATTTTCACTTTATGGATGTATTTATTTATTTATTTTTGCTTTTTTTGGGGGGCGGGGGTCACACCCAGCAATGCTCAGGAGTTACTCCCTGGCTCTTCACTCAGGAATTACTCCTGGAAGTGCTCGGAGAACCATATGGGATGCTGGGGATAAAACCCGGGTTGGCTACGTGCAAGGAAAACGCCCTACCAGGTGTGCTATTGCTCCAGCCCCGCTAGTTAGGAGTTTATTTTTGGGTTCTTCCAGTGGTCTTTCTGTGATCAAAAGACTTTAAATCTTTTATTATTCATTCATTCATTCGTTTGCTTGCTTTTTGGGTCACACCTAGCAATGCTCCTGGCTCTGCACTCAGGAATTACTCCTGGCCTGACTTTCACTTTAATAATGTTACTTGTCACTTGTCATTTGTCTTCCTGCTCTTCACTGATTTGCTCGAGTGGGCACCAGTAACATCTCCATTGATTGGGAATGGGGGCCATTTTTGTTACTGGTTTTTGCATATCAAATACACTACAGTTAGCTTGCTAGGCTCTGCTTGGCTTTTACCAAGACCACTTTTCTGTAAATAAAGGGTATTATTTAATACCTATTTAAAAAAAAAACTAAAAAGGATGTCTGTTATTTCTCTTACCTTGTATTTTAATTAATGTACCAGTGCTTTGAACCAGATCTGTAAATTTTAGTCTTTTTTTTACTGTACTAGTTGTTATGATTGCAATTTGGTTTTTACATAAAAACTTCATTATGCATCATATGGAACAATAATAAAGTATTCAACATCCTAGTAAAAATGTGTGTGTGTTTTATAGGGTCAAAAGGTAGTATTCATTTGACTGTTTTGGTTGAAACTGATTTGACCACAATCACCACATATGATCCCCTGAGTATTTCTTTTTTTTTTTTAATTTTTTATTATACCACCGTGAAACATACAATTACAAAGGTGTTCATAATTGGCTCTTGGTAATACAGTATTCCAGCACCCATCCCTCCACCAGTGCCCCATTTCCACCACCAATGTACCCCTCCCCTCCCGCCCCCAGGCCGCCTTAATAGCAGGTACCCCAGTTTCCTCTCTTTCTCTCTCTCTCTCTCTGTCTCTGCATCTCTCTCCCTCTTATTTTACACATTGTGGCTAGCCCTGCAGATATTTAGAGTTTATCACTTAAGTCTCTTTGTGTATATTCAGTGGTGAGTTTTAATCTGCCATTACCATTTCCCATATTTAGTAAAACACTGGTATCTATTTATATCCTATTAATGAATGCAGTCATTCTATATCTGTCCTTTTCCTTCTGACTAATTTCACTCAGCATGATAGACTCCATGTCCATCCATTTGCAGGTAAATTTCATAATTTTATCTTTTCTGACAGCCGCATAGTATTCCATAGTGTAGATGAACCACAGTTTCTTTAAGCTAGTCCTCTGTTCTCGGGCATTTAGGTTGTTTCCAGATTCTAGCTATAGTGAATAGTGCAGAGATGAATAAAGAAGTACAGATAGTGTTTCTGCTATGTGTTTTTGGTCTCTAGGGTATATTCCCAGGAGTGCTATTGCTGGATCAAATGGGAGCTCAATATCTAGCTTTCGGAGGAATGCCCATATTGTTTTCCAAAAGGGATGGACCAGTCGGCACTCCCACCAGCAGTGGATGAGAGTCCCTTTTTCCCACATCCACGCCAGCACCGGTTGTTCTTGCTGTTTTGGATGTGTGCCAGTCTCTGTGGGGTGAGATGGTATCTCATTGTTGTTTTGATTTGCATCTCCCTGATGATTAAAGATGAAGAACACTTTTTCATATGCCTTTTGGCCATTCGAATTTCTTCTTTTTTGGAAGCTTCTGTTCATTTCTTCTCCCCATTTTTTGATGGGGTTGGCTGTTTTCTTTTTGTGGAGTGCTACCAGTGCCTGATATATCCTGGATATTAACCCCTTGTCAGATGGGTATTGGGTGAATATCCTTTCCCATTCTGTGGATTGTCTTTGTATCTTGGTCACTGTTTCTTTTGAGGTGCAGAAGCTTTTCAATTTTATATAATCCCATTTGTTTATCATTGCTTCCATTTGCTTGGTCAGTGGTGTGTCGTCTTTAAAGATACTTTTCGTTTCGATGTCATAGAGCATTTCTCCTATGTTTTCTTCGATGAACCTTGTAGATTCATGTCTGATATCGAGATCTAGAATCCATTTTGATCTGACTTTTGTGCATGGCGTTAGAAGGAGGTCTAAGTTCATTTTTTTACATGTAGCTGCCCAGTTTTCTCAGCACCATTTGTTGAAGAGGCTTTCTTTGCTCCACTTAATATTTTTTTGCTCCTTTATCGAAGATTAAGTGGTTGTATATTTGTGAGTGCGTTTCAGGATACCCTGAGTATTTCTTAAGTTCACTCCTAACCAAAGCCAGAAACAAACTTGTACACTGCCAGGTGTGGAATAACATCTTTCTCACCTCATCCCAAATAAATAAAAATTTTAAATGGAAGATGTCAGAATTCTATCATAGTACAAAGGGAAAGAGGAGAAAAAGAAAAGCGTAAAGAAAGAAAGGGAGTAGAAAGTAAAGGAGGAAGAGGAGGGTTAAGAAGAAGGGAAAAAAAAAAAAGAAACCCTAAGACATTATCCTTCAGGGAAAATGATAGCAGCCTATAAATGGACAAAAATAGCTAAAGAAGTGGGAAAATGTATATAACATAGAATTCAAAACATGGGAATAATTAATATAAAGAAAATGGATCTAAAGAATTAAATTATGTTCAAAGAAAATTGTTCATTGAATCTAGAATGTTTTTTAGAAAACAAATTTCAGTGGGGTGGCAGGAGTATAGGCTGTGGTGAATTAGGCTCATTTGAAGGGTAGGTGGTAGGAAAATTATTGTTCTATGGCAAACCTATACGTTTAAGATGCGAGGCAGGGAGGGAGACAAAGAGAAAGAGGAAGAGGAGATGTAGGAGAAAGAGGAGATGGAGAAGAAGAAGGAGGAGAAGGAAAAGAAAGAAAAGAGTAAGCAGAAGCAGAAGTTCAAGATGAAAGAGGAAGAAGAAGAAGAGGAAGAGAAAGAAGAAGAAGAGGAAGAGGAAAGAGGAAAGAAGGAGGAGGAGGAAGAAGATGAATCAGAAGAAGTTCAAGAAGAAGAAGTTGAAGAAGAAGAAGGAAGAGGAGGAATAGGAGGAGGAGGAGAGAAGTAGAAGTACAAGTAGAAGGAGAAGAGGAAGAGGAAGAAGAGTAAGAGGATTAGGACAAAGGAGGAGGAGGAGAAGTCCAAAAAGAAAAAGTTGAAGAAGGGATAGGAAGAGGAAAAGAGGAAGGAGAAGAAGAAGAAGGAAGAGGAGGAGGAGTTACATGAGGAGAATGAGGAGGAGGAGGAGGAGAAAGAGAAGGAGGGAGGAGGAGAAGGAGAAGGAGAAGTGGAAGAAGTAGAAGGAAAAGAAGGAGAAGAGAAGGAGAAGGAGTAGGAAGAGAAGGAGGAGAAGAAGAAGAAAAGAAGAGGAGGAGGAGGAGAGGAATGAGAAGGAGAAGAAGGAGAAGAAGGAGAAGAAGGAGGAGAAAGAAGTTCAAAAAGGAAGAGGAAGAAGAAGAGGAAGAGGAATAGGAAGAAGGAGGAGGAGGGAAGAAGAATAAGAAGAAGAAACTGAAGAAGAGGTTTAAGAAGGAGGAAGTAGGAGGGAGAGAGGAGGAAGAGAGGAGGAGAAGAAGAGGAAGAGGAAGAAGAGTAAGAAGAGGGAAAAGGAATAGGACGAAGGAGTGGGAGGAGGGGGGAAGAAGGAGGAGGAGGAGAAAAAGAAGAAGAAGAAGAAGAAGAAGAAGAAGTCCAAGAAGAAAAAGTTGAAGAAGGAATAGGAAGAGGAGGGAGGAGGAGGAGGAGAGAGAAGAAGAAGAAGAAGAAGAAGAAGAAGAAGAAGAAGAAGAACAAGAAGAACAAGAACAAGAAGAACAAGAACAAGAAGGAGGAGGAGGAGTAGGAGAAGGAGGAGTAGAAGGAGGGAGGAGAAGGAGAAGGAGGAGGAAAAGGACAAAGAAGAAGGAGAAGTAGAAGGGGAAGAAGGAGATTGAGGAGAAGAAGAGGAGCAGGAGGAGGTGAAGGAGAAGGAGAATAAGGAGAAGTATAAGTAGAAGAAGGAGAAGAGGAAGTGGAAGAAGAGAAAGAAGAGTAAGAGGAATAGGAGGAAGGAGGAGGAGAAGAAGTCCAAGAAAAAGAAGTTGAAGAAAGAATAGGAAGAGGAGGAGGGAAAAGAAGATGAAGAAGAAGGAGGAAGAGGAACAGGAGAAGGAGAAGGAGAAGGAGAAGGAGAAGAAGAAGATGATATGATGATGATGATGAAGAGGAGGGAGGACAATGAGGCAGAGGAGGGAGAAGGAAGAGAAGAAGAAAGAGAAAAAGGAGAAAGAAAAAGAAGTAGAATAAGAAGGAGAAGCAGAAGCAGAAGAAACAGGAGACGCAGAAGCAGAAGAAGATGTATAAGAAGAAGAAGAGAAAGGAGGAGGAGGAGGAGAAGTAGAAAAGTAGAAGAACAAGAAGATGATGATGATGATGACATAGAAGTAGAAGATGATGATGAAGCAGAAGCAGAAGAAGCAGAAGCAGAAGAAGCAGGAGAAGCAGAAGAAGAAGAAGAAGAAGAAGAAGAAGAAGAAGAGAAGAGGAAGAAGAAGAGCGCAGAAGATGAAGAAGCAGAACAAGAATAAACAAGAACAAGAAGAAGAAGGAGTAGGAGGAATGAGAAGGAGGAGGAGGGATAGAAGGAGAAGGAAAAAGGAGAATGAGAAGAGAAGGAGAAGAAGGAGAAGGCAAGGGAGAAGAGAAGAAGATAAGGAGGAGGAGCAGAGGAGGAGGAGAGAGGAGAAGGAGAATAAAGAGAAGAAGTAGAAGTAGAAGAAGGAGAAGAGGAAGAGGAAGAAGAGGAAGAGGAATAGGATGAAGGAGGAGGAGGAAAAGAAGAAGGAGGAGGGTAGAAGGAGGAGGAGAAGGAGGAGAAAGAGGAGAAGTAGAAGGAGGAGGAGGAGAAGAAGAAGAAGAAGAAGAAGAAGAAGAGGAGGAGGAGGAGGAGGAGGAGGAGGAGAGAATGGAAGAGGTGGGGGGGGATCTGAGGATATTAGTGGTAGGAAATATGCACTTGTAGGTACGGGTGCTGGTACATTGTTTTACTGAAACCTAATCTCGAACAGTTTTGTAACTGTATATCTCACTGTGGTATAGTAAAATAAAAATTAAATAAAAATTATTGTTCATAAGAATTTTCATGAATTGACATGTCTTTTTTGAAAACACTGTGGACACAAGTCAGAACACTTAGGAATTGAGCGTCCATATAACTCAGCAATTCTACTCCCTAATACCTACCCCAAAAAGTACTCAGAAAAGACACTATTGATGGTAGACAAAATCTAGATACAACCTATTTTCCAAGAAAGTTTAACTATATAAAGAAACTGTGGGACATATGCACTCGGCTATAAGAAAAAATGAAATCATGAAATTTTTTATTGTTGCCTGATCTGGAGAGTATTATGCTGAGTGAAGTTAGTCAGAACAGGGACAGATACAGAATGGTGTCCTTTATGTAGGATAGAAAGAATCATAGCAAGGAAATAGCAAATGTCCAAAGGCAACAGAAATCAAGAACTGGTCATGTCAGAGAGGGACAGGTGTGGGGAGAATAGGGCAATGCTAGGGAACACAGTGCTGAAGGGAAACAGGCATATGGTGGAGAGTGTTCAGTGATGCTTGTGCATGAAATCATGACATTGACATTATTGTAAACCATGGTGCCTAAAACATGTTTTTATAAAGAATATTGTCTGTGAACAAAAGGAAAGTTATAGGATAAAAGCTAAAGTATAAAGAAAATGTTGTGCATTAATTTTGCTTTAATAAGGAATAAATTTAACCTTGTTTAGATGTTTGTGACAAAATGGGTAAAGAGAAAAAAGCTAAAGATTCAGAAAAAAAAGTAAAAATTAATAAACTTAGGGTCTCTGATACTAGGGAATCCAGAACATAGTTACTGGAATATACCTTACATAGAATAATGACACCATTTCCACAAAAGAGGTATGGAAGGGAGTGTGACATGTCTCTGTGAAATAAATATGCAAGTTTGCTGCAAAGTGACTGTGTAGAAATTGATTTTTATTCATTTTAAAAGTAATGGAAGTTGCAGTGCAGAATGATAAAAGATTTGTACCAATTCACAGCTTAAAAATGAAAATAAAGTCTCGTGTAAAAAACGATTTTTCAAGCTGTATTGAGGATTACAAATGTAGGTGGAGAAAATAAATTTACAGAGCCATTAAATGTTAAAATATAGTGAATTTTCCCAGCGGCTATGAGCAAATGAGAAGATGATAAAGATCAAAGTATTTAAAAAATTTAAAAGCAAACATGGAAAACTGATTGTCTATTGACTTGTATAAACACATATGAAAGACAAGCAAATTGGAAGGCTTTCAAATATATGCATGACTCCTGATACTAAAGATTGCCCAACTAAGGAGCAAGTTTAATCTTGTCAGACCAGCAACAAGCCATCACAGTTTCATTTAAATAATCATCTGAATGACTGACCTGGAAGCGTAAGCTGACAGTTATCAGACTGGTATCAAATTCACATATATGTTTATGAAACAGAAGTTTATTTCCCCCTTATAAAATTAAGTTTTGTGAATTACTTAATTTAGTTCTGACAACATGTATTTCTTTGTCAAGAGGAGGTTGCTAAGGATAAGTCACACAAACTCACGGTCTGCACTCTCTAATGCTTTACATTTTTCATATTGTTTGCATGTAAAACTCTAAAAAATTTAGAAACAAAAAGTTGTTTTCCATTCTTAGTACCATTTTAGAATTGTCAACGTTCACTTTCATTACTTCCTCCTTACACACCATTCTTCACTTGTTTCTCCAAAATAATCCCTCTAGATTTTCACCTCTCTTGTCTGCTTTATTCTTCCTGTTTCATTCAGTTTATCTTTCTTTTTTTCTGATTTTTTTTGGGGTCACACCCGGGATGCTCAGGGGTTACTCCTGGATCTTTTCTCAGGAATTACTCCTGGCGGTGCTCAGGGAACAATATGGGATGCAGAGGATCGAACCTGGTTGTCCGTGTGCAAGACAAACTCCCTACCCACTGTGCTTTCGATCTGGCCCCACATTCCAGCTTATCTTTCTATCATACAAATAATTTGGTCTGTCTCTACCTAGACATACTCATCTATCCTCATGTATGAACAATATAATCTATTACTTTCAACTTTATGCAATTGGCTGTACTAATTTAATTGGCTCCAAAGCTGGTTCTTACACTTCTCTTACATTATTTTCACTCTCAAATGAAAAGAAACCACACACATTTATAAACGGCAATGCTAGTCTCCCAATTTTTAGTAAGCCAAGGCCTCTTGAGACATCCAGAGCGCTACGATTTATATGCCATTCTTCTCTCACCAGTCTTGTTAACTACACTCATCAGATGTTTTAAATTTATCAACTTCTTGCCAATTCAACTGATATCACACAAATGTAAGACTACAAATAATTTGTTTTTCTTTATATTTTTGTCACAAAGGAAACATTCTTGGGTAAATCTCTGTCTAAATATGCTGTATTGCCCTATGATATGGACTGATAAATACCTTATATTTAATCACAAGCTATGCTATTTTATTAGATATGGTTCAATAGCCCTTGGGAATGTGTCTAAACGACAGTCTCCAAAACAGCATAAAAATATGGTATTAATATTGAAATGATTTACCCAGTCCAGTAGGATGAGTAAAAACAAAAAAGGGAGTAAGAATTTATTTCTGACTGAAAATAATCAGGACAGGATTAGAAACATAGTATTCCAAACATATTAAGATATATTAATGACTAAATTAGGCACAGATATGAAAAATAAAGTAATTACTAATAAATAAAATAAAGATATAAATTTAATTATAAATAACTTGATCACTTGACATCGTGTTATTTGATGATTTGCTCGGCGAGTGCCAGTAACGTTTCCATTTGGCCCTGTCACGTGCCAGTGTAGACCAATGGCATCTGCTTACTTCAGGAATAGGAAAAGCCTCAAATCATTCATTCAGGGTCTTGGCGAAGAAGTCTGACCATCTTGTAGGTGGCGGCCACGTGATCTTTTGACATCCCATGGGATCCAATATGTAACCGCTCTAGTCCAGCAGTCATCTCCAAATCACATTACATGTCCAGCCCATCTGAATTTCGATGCCTTGGCAAACAAGACAGCGTCCCTGACTCTGGATCATTGATGGAGGTCAAACTCCAGATTCCTTCTTTCATTAACCAGTAATAATCAGTAATTATATATGTAAAATATGAATAATATATAATACATACAGTGACTACTAATAAATAAAATATTATTATATTTTTGTTTAATATAGATGCTTTATTCCCCAGTGTATACTTAATAATAATAAAATATTATTTTAAATGATAAAATATTATATTTTTATCTTTAATATAGATATATAGATGCTTTATTCCCCAGATGATTTCTATTAGAACTATCTCTTGAAGGCTTCACCTTTGGAGAACCTAAATATTTTGTGATCATTGTTTTCAACTATGACAGACATTCTGGGTTAGGGCTGGGTGTATCCGGTGCCAGTGTAGCCAGGCCTTCTGGGTAGCTCTGCCATTTCCATGCAGGCAATTTTGATTGCAGCGCTGCCAAGTATTTCATGACAAAAGATTAGGGATGCTGCCTTCCGTATGGTTTGGACTGTAGGTGATGAAGAGAAGGCTAGCAGTGCAAAAATAATTATTCAAGACCTTTCCAGGGGTATCATAGACTTCATATGAGAAATTTATACCATCTCAAATACAAATACTCAAAATCAGAAAGAGAGAGAAGAAGCTTAGAAACAGGACAAACAATCCCCTGGCACAGAAGAGTGCCCAGCGTGAAGCAGAGAGAGATCACAGAGAGCCAGTACTGAGTGTGGCTTTCTCCAGGTCTACTCACAGAATGGAAAACTGTCTTCTCTTAATTTGATCAAATGCTTATCCTTGTGTTCAGTTAAAGCAGGCCAAACTATTAGTGATCTCTCAGAACATAAAGATATTTGGTCATGGCTGGGATTCTTCCTCACATCAATGTTTAGTGCTCTTTGGGTGTTCAGTAAAAGTTGTGTTCATAACCCTGGTCTTTCTGCTTCCAAAAGCAAAGCTTACCTGGCATCTAGAATACCAGGGGGAGAGAGCATCCCTCCTTCCCTAATGTCAGCAAGACTGTTGGAAACACTTCCTCAACCTTCTGCTAGGACCTCTTTTTTCATCAGAGGATGTTTGTGAATCTTTCTTCCTACCCATCTCAATGATTATTTTACATATGTCTCGTCTACTCATTTAATATCCTTAATTATTATCCTTTAATATCCTAAAATATTTAATATCCTTGGTCAATAAAGGAGATTAAATGCACAATGGTTGTCAAACACAGAATATATCATTATGTTGGAACTGAGTTTTTACCTTCCATTCCCCACCACAATACATTCCTCAGAGGTTATCAGTTGCCTCGATTTATTTTTCTTTATCCATTAAAACTGCCAAGGAAGCAAAGAAATCAAGTGCTAGTGATAAGCCCTGAGTACCACCGAGTGTGGCCCATGTACAGAAACTGAAACAAACAGATGAAGAAGCCATTCTCTGCTTTTCACTCTTAGGGAAGCCCACGTTTCTCTTTTGAACACATCTTTCACTTCTCTTACATTTATCCAAGTAAATTTCATTCAATGAAACTATTTTTCTTCACTAAAATGAGTGTTCTAGAGGTAACTTATAGGGGTATATAGTTATTTAGTTTATTTTTCTATATCATTACTTTTCTTGGAAAACATGGCCACTTTGTGTACCCAAATCATTTATTTAGCCATGTAAGGAACTAAATGTATAAGGCAATCAAAGAAAGGCTAGAAGGTGTGATATACCCCTATGGTGCACATATTCACGTTATTGAGTAAAAATGTTTAAATAAATACAGGATACCATATATATATGTTTTCAGGAAAATATTGCTTAAGTTTTGAGCTTGATTAGAAATGGAGAAAAGGTCAATCAAGTTTACTGCTATTCTGTCATGCCAGTAAGTCAGAAGTCCTCCACAGATAATATAGATTTCTAGCATGTCTTAACGGTATCCTTGATTAGATGTGGGGCTAGTTTGACAATGGTTTGGGTGCCAATAATTTGTCTGCAGCTGAACTCACAAGCTCTTTGATGAGGTGCAGATCTTTTCTGGCAGAGGGAGGAGTGTGATTTCTGGGAAGGATAATTAATGGGGGTGTGGGGGCTGCAAGCTAAAGGGTGATCTACTTTGCTCCCATTTGGTAGACAGGCTTCACAGCTTTAGAGGGTTCAGAACAGGTTTTTATCACATTTCTTTTCATTTATTTCCAACCTGATGGAGAAATTCATGAAAGGAGCATTGAAGAAAGAGTACAACTGGGAGAAAGAAGACCTAGGGATTGCTGTGTTCCCCTGGTTGGATGGCCATATGACAACAATGGCTCAGATGATTTTTCTCTACATGGAATTGGAAGGCACACTTGTCATGTAAGTTTAGACCATATAAACGATTTTTTTCAGTTTTACAAACAGTAGGTTTGATAGCACACAATCTAAGATCTTAGTGAATAGCAACTAAGCATTTTTCACTTAGTATTACATTTAATTATTGCAAAGTTTTATAAGAATGGTACTTCTCTAAATCATATTAAAGTTGAATGGAAAAACTATACAATGTCTCAAAGTTGTCATATTAAAGTTGAATGGAAAAAGTTATATCAAAGTTGAATGAAAAACTACACAATGTCTGCAAATTTATGGAAATGACTAAGTAAAATGTGGTAGGCACATTCAATAGGGAAAATATTTCTTGAATATACACATAACACTATATAAAGATCTTAAAACGAAATATTTAAAATAGAGAAAAGTGATATATATATATCATAGTCACACCTATGAGGTATACCCTGTAATTACAAACACTATATTCAAATACACAAGCATATTGAAATAAATGTAAAACAAAGAAGTGACTGGAATAGGGAGTACAATTGAAAATAAAAAATGGTAATGCAGAGAAACAACTCAAAGGCACTGATAGAGTTTTCAAAACCATACATATGAAAATGAGTGGGACACTGCTAGTGTTGCATATAAAAGAATTCTTACAGTCTTAAATTTTATTATAGAAAAAATGATTCTTCAGATTAATAATTTTCAGTGTGAGAAGTCAGGAAATGAATAACAAGTAATTCAAAACAAAAATATGAACAATTACCAACATAAATCAATGACTGCATAAAGATTGAGAATAAAAAATAAAACCCAAATCTGGCTCTTCATTAAGATTAATTAAATTGACAAATTGGTCATTGTATGAAATAATAAAGATTTTTCAGAAAAGGTAGAAAAAATAATGGAAATTAAAATGGAACATGATGATGTATTCTGTTAACAGTGTGATAGTTGCTGCATTTACTTTTCCTCCACCTAGTCCCAAAACGTTTTTTACTTTTTCTTTTATTTCTGTGGGACCAGATTCTCTAGCAAAAGAATCGCATAAAGCTTCACCAGATCTTTTTTTTCCATTTGTTTTTGAAGATATTAGCTAGGAGTACTATCTTGGAAGAAGACACTAGTTAATTTAATGACATATTTGAAATCACATGAGGCATCTGTAATATGTATAAAAATATAATTTATGTACAAATCATATGTATGTAAAAGAAAATATCTAGAATGCACAAAGCTAGGTTATAAACACAATTGTACTAATCATATTTTTTCATTCTAGGAATTGCAAAGGACTTAGTATAAATTTGGTTTGCTTTGCTTCAACTTTAAATTTATTGTATTATATACTATAATATGCACTCATTTAAAAGGCATAATGCTATGGATTTTCATAAAGAAAACATCCATGCAAACACCACCATAATCAAGATACCTACCATAGAGCATGTTCATTACCTGTGTTGCCACATTCCTCTTTATATTTATTTATTTATATTTAATTTTTTTTTTTACAATTACAAAGATATACAATTAAAAGTTCATATTTGGGTTTGGTCATACAGTGTTCCAGCACCCATCCCACCACCAGTGCCCATCTCCCACCACCAACGTCCCCAGTTCCCTCCCCCTCCCCCAGCCCTCCTCCATGGCAGGTTCTTTATTTCTTTCCATTTCTTTCTCTCTCTTTTCCTTCCCTCCAGACTATGGATTACAGAACATACATTAAAGGGTTGTCATGTGTATCTTTTTGCCTCTATTTAATGCTCAGTTCTAGGTTGGAATTAGTACCTTCCTCTTTATATTTAATACCCTTGCCTTCATTTCTAAGCAACCAACTCAGTAAATCCTCGATGATTTTAGTAACAACTTTGTGAGACATAACAATCAATAATCACAAATTGACTCTTATTGATCTTTTTTCAGATAATTCCACTTGCCATTTTATTGTAGAAAGCAATATGAAGTAAATTTGTTCACTTGTATCACTTGTCTTCCCGTTGTTCATTGATTTGCTCCAGTGGGCACCAGTAACATCTCCATACTTCCTGTCACTTGCTAGTGTAGCCCAAGGGCATCTGCTTGCACCAGGAACATGAAGAACCTCAAACCATTCTTTCAGGTCATGGGAATGAGGTCTATAATTGTTATTGGTTTTTGCATATCAAATATGACATGGGAAGCTTGCCAGGCCCTGCCGTATGGGTGGTATACTTTCAGTAGTAAGCTCTCGGTTGTGCACTTACTGATGAACCACATGGCCACTTTGCGGCCCAGCATGAAGGGGAGATATTGGCTTATCTCTTGGGTGGAGCTCTGACAAGCTGTGGAGTCCAGATGTTGAAAAATGGCAACCATCATGGTGTGGGGGTTCCTCAGGCTTCTTGAGTGGCTCTATTGAGATGGGGGGGATCTCAATGGAGACCTCAACAGGATTGGCAGAACATTAGATGAAGAACAACCATGTGAACAGGCTGGCTTCTGAAAAGGATTTAGCACAATAGACCATATCCACACAATAACCAAACTCATTGAAGTCTATAGAGAATTCAAGATGCCGCTCTGTCTCACTTTCATTGATTTAAAGAAAGCCTTCGATTCTGTGGAGACTGGAAGCAGTCATAGAAGCCCCTAGTCAAACAGGGCATTCAAACCCAACACATAAAGATCCTTCATGAACTATATCACGGTTTCACCACTAGGATCTCACCATTCTACAGGGAAGTGAGTGGGACTCGCCTTTCCTCCCAGATGCCTCACGATCAACTGAGCACAGGGAGAGCTGGTAGAAGCTCTGCCCTGTGTATCTGCATCTCATAGAAAGCCAGAAAGCCAGAAAAATAGAAAATCAGAATAAAAGAACTATACTACAACAATGAAATGACACAGTGCAAAGCCAGAATACAAAAAGAACTACAATGCAACAACGAAGTAACCCAGTGCATAGTGTGTAAAGGACAGACATTTCTCTAAAGAAAAAACCCAAAAGGCAAATAAGTATACAAAGCTCAACTACTATAACTGAAAAGTGAGGTAGAGTTGCATCAAGCTTGTAACACCCATTAGAACATCAATACTGCAAAAGACTGGACAGGGAAGGCCCGTTTTTGGCAGGACAGAGCTGAGAGCACGTGTTCTGCTTATGCTCATAAATCAATGGGCCCCAGAATCCAACTACCATGACCCAGTTGGCAGAGATAAGCTGGGAGTTACCCCCAGTCCCACAACAAACAAAAGAAATACCACAAGAATGTAGTATTGAAAATGGAAATTCCATGAAAACAGAACTCAGCAATGCTGATGATAATGTAAAATGTTCCCTCTAGCGTGAAAAACAGTTTTGGAGCCCTTGAAGGGTTACAGAAGGTCTGATAATTATACATTTTGGATGGAGGAGCCCCTCCTCCCCAAGCAGTGCTCAGGAGGAGGACCAATGCTGATCATTAGTCAATCAGGTTGTAGGTTCAATGCAAGGTCCCAAGGATCTGATGATGCTTCATTGGGGTAGGGAACACTGGGTCACAGGGGGCTGTTCTGGGGCCTCCAGGGGGTTGTTCTGGGGTCTCCAGGCCCGGTTCCCTTAGAGTCAGGGACTAGGCCACTCCAGGTGCTGTTCTGCGGCATCCACGGATGCACCCAGGAAGGCTGGGGGAGGATTGGTCATGGAATGCCATCAATGAAGCCGGGTGGTGTGCTAGAAGGCAAGGGTGCACCCTCATGCTCGTAGGCAAGTGTTCACCCTCACTGCTGTTAGCTGCTGCTATCATTTCTTTCCTGAGCTGCATTCTAGGGCCATGTGATACCAGGGATAACACACATGTAAGGCCTGGACTTCTTCTGTTTTGAACTACACACCCCTCCTTGAGCCTCTGATTCTACTTTGATCACTTAATCACTTGATCACTTGATATCCCGTTATTCATCGATTTGCTCAAGCGGGCACCAGTAATGTTTCCATTTGACCCTATCATGTGCCAGTGTAGCCCAATGGCATCTGTCTGTTTTGGGATATTGAGAGCTTCGAACTGTTTGTTTAGGGTCCTGATAAGGAAGTCTGACAATCTTGCAGGTGGCGGCAAAGCGATCTATTGGCGTTCCATGGGATCCAATCGGTAATGGCTCTAGTCCAATGGTCGTCTCCAGATCGTATTATATGACCAGCCCATCTGATTTTCAATTTTCTGGCAGATGAGACAGTGTCCTTTATTTTAGAATAGCGATGGAGGTTGGAACTCCGGGTTCCCTCTCTCACTTGAGTGAGGCGTGATATTCCAAGCATGGCTCTTTCGATTCCTCTTTGGGAGACCTGAATGGTATTCTCATCCTGCTTTCATAAGGTCCAGGTCTCTGAGGCATATGTCAATGCAGGGAGAATGGTGGAGTCAAAAGAGGTATGCCCGTAGCAGGAGGTTCTTTGTTCTTTTGACTATTGTTTCAATGTTTTTGAAGGCAGTCCATGCTGCTCTTTTCCTCCTGCCCAACTCAGGTTTCAGGTCGTTCATCATGTTGACTTCTCGACCTAGGTACACATATCTGTTGCATTCAGAGATTTTTGTTCCATTGAGAATGAATGGGGCCTCTGGAACTAGTTCATTTCCCATGAACATAGTTTTGTTGAGATTCAGCTGTAGACCTATCCTTCCACATTCTCGGTCAAAGTCTGCCAGTATTTGTGTCGCTTGGCTGCTGTTTGGTATTATTAGAACAATGTCATCAGCGAAGCGTAGGTGGTGTAGTTGCCGGCCATCTATCTTCACTTCCATTTTCCTTCCCATTCTAGTTGTCGCATGATAATTTCGAGGGTGGCACTGAAGAGTTTTGGTGAAATGGTATCACCCCTGCCGAACCCCTCCTTTGACGTCGATGATCACTTCCCTGTAGAATGGTGAGATCCTAGTGGTGAAACCGTGATATAGTTCATGAAGGATCTTTATGTATTGGGTTTGAATACCCTGTTTGACTAGGGGCTTCTATGACTGCTTCAGTCTCCACAGAATCGAAGGCTTTCTTTAAATCAATGAAAGTGAGACAGAGCGGCATCTTGAATTCTCTATAGACTTCAATGAGTTTGGTTATTGTGTGGATATGGTCTATTGTGCTAAATCCTTTTCAGAAGCCAGCCTGTTCGCATGGTTGTTCTTCATCTAATGTTCTGCCAATCCTGTTCAGGATGACTCGAGTGAACAGTTTGTATATGAAGGACAACAGGCAGATGGGGCGATAGTTGCCAATGTCGTGAATGTCTCCCTTCTTGAACAGTAGAACTGTCCTGCTAGTTTTCCATTGGGGGGCACCTTACATTTGGTCAGGTAGCATGTGAATAGTCGAGCCAGTGTATTGATGAGAACTGATGGAAGATTCTTCACTTGTTCAGGTTTGATCCTGTCTGGGTCTGATGCTGTTCCCTTCTTAACTGTGAAATGGCATGTTCGCATTTCAGAAGGAGAGAACGTTGGGAATGACATATCCATCCCTGCAGAATTTGGTATATGGGTAGGTGGACGTGGCTATCAAAGAGATCTGAGTAGAAGTCATGGATAATCTTCTCCATTTCCTTTCTGGAAGATGTGATAGATCCATCAGGACATCGGAGGGCAGTCATTTTTGTCTTACAGTTGGCGAAGGACAGCCGGGCATTGTGAATGCTTTTTCCGGCTTCTGCTGCATCCTCCAGCACTTCTGCTCTTCTATCATTGAGGTCTTCCTTTATCGCTTCTCTGCACTGCTTTGCAAGCTTGGATGTTAGTATCTGGTAGTCTGAGGCTCAGCTTTACCACGTTCATGGATGAGCTCGAGGGTTTTTGAAGACAGGTGTCTATTTGTATCCTTTTCTCTCTCAGCATTCTTTGTGCAATCATGGAGGTTTTGAACCAGTCGGTTGTATTCTGCATCGATGTCGTCAATGATAGCATCTTCCCATGTTGCTGCAATGGTGCTAAAGAGTTTCCCAGTTGGTGGTCATTCTGGTGGTTTTCTTCTTAAACTTTGCAGCCTTTTCTCCTTGTTATGTGAAGTAGAATTTTGCATGAAGGAGACGGTGGTCTGATCCTGTTTGGGATGACAGCGACATCGGTTAGGCAGAACCTTCAATTGAAGATTATGTGGTAAATTTCATTGTGGAACTGTACACCAGGAGATTCCCATGTCAAATGTTTTGATTCAGACTTTTGGAACTGTGAGTTCCCATGAATGGTCTTGGTGGCTATGATGAACTCAGATAGCCTTTCACCCTGTTCATTCCATTCTAGGCCATGGGTCCCAATGTGGAGTTCTTCCGTTGATCTTCTTGGTGCTATCTGGCGTTGAAATCACCGAGTATGATTTTGTAGAAGGTGTGATCGTTTTTTATATAACTCCTCCAGTTCTATGTAGAATTTCTCAATTTATTTGTATGTGGATGTTGGTGTATAGACAACAAAGATAGAAGCTGCTGGTAGTGGGCCACATCTGTTAAGTGTAATCATCCTATCCGGTTTGTTAGGCATTCAAATGAACCAATGTTCATGGCCATGTTTGTATTGACAAGGACATCGAGCGCCACCAATGCCTCTTTTGTGGCAAGTTCCGAGGAACAGCTCTTCTCAGTGTCAAAGGCGGCATGATGTGGTTGAAGCCTCCTCATCTCAGTCAGACCAATGATGTCATACTTGGTCATTTGTGTTCGTATTATCAGGTCCTCGATATATGCTTCTGATGCCAGCGTCACGTGCATTGGAAAGTACAGGGCAGTCATTTTAGTCTTTCTTCATTTTGGCATTTTAGTATGGCCTTGAGATTTTATCAGACCCTCTTTGTTCATCCTTAGTGCTGTTGTATTAAGGACTCTTTCAGGGTCAGGGAGATAAACATTTTTACTGGTTTTGGCATACTGAATACGCATTGGGCAGCTTGCCAGGCTCTGCTGTGTGGTTGATATACATATATATTTTTTTGAGAAGGTAGAAAAAGAAAGTCAGAAAAAGAAATCTTCACCAGAGATTCCTAAGTTACCTTACAAAGAAGCTGTTAGAAGGGGGCAGCGTTCTTCAGTTAGGGTGATAATGAGATTTGCTGAGAAAGAAGTGGAACAACGAGGATGAAGAGAGTCCCAAGTCATCTCAGTCTGCTTCCTCTCAGGAGGATGGACTTTGAGGAATCTTCTTCACGTTTTGTGTTTCCCTTCTTTGTTGCAGTAATTGTGCTGCAGTGTTCACTCCGTTGTCTTAGTTGTTTCTCTCTTGCTTTTCATTGCCGTGGCTACAGCATTCACTCTGCTGTTCCTCTCTGGCGTCGCTGTTGCTGTGGGTTGTAATGTCCTCTCCATGCAGCCGCCTCTTAAGCACCGATCAGGAGAGGGGACTAGGAGATCCTCTGAATCCAGTGATATCTGGATTGTCATAGACAATCTTGATTCCATTTTGACAAAAGATAATTAATAGAAAGGAATGTAAAAGGCAATTGTATATCAAAGTTCTACAGCCCGAACAGTATTAATCAAAATGGTCAACAACTTACAAGCTATCAACAGTTGCATTGGTAAAGGCAGAGATCCATGCTAAATGCCAGATACAAAGGATAAATACAGCTGAATCCACTTTGATAAAATGCAGATAAAGTAGAATGGTTGCTTCCAGAGGCTGGGTGGAAGAAAACTAGGAAGTTATATCTAACATGGTAGGAGTTTTGGTAGGCGAAAAGCACAAAAAATGTTCTTTTCGGTTGTTGGGTGATGGTGGCAGATATACATTAATGGGAACATTTTAAGGTCACTTCCCCATTCTTCATGTGGCAGATGTTATTAGAAGAGAATCAAAGCCTGTAGTAAGAAAACTCAAATAAATTTTCTGTTTCTCATATTTTCAGTCACTCACTAGTTTTTAAGAGTATAATGCTCTGTGTTCGTTCATCTTCTTTACCAACCCCAATCTCTTCCATAACATGGCTCTGAATTTCTTCATCCACATCCATGAGGGGTTTCAATTTCTCTAGAATTCGAGCAGTAAACTCAGGGACTCGTGGGGATGACGTAGGTGCAGTATTTGGCAAGGAAACATCTATCATAAATATGTAGGTCAGCACACTCCGATCCTTTCCCTTTTGAAGTAAATTTGTTATGTGCTTGAAAATGGGACAGGCATGGGGTTGGGAATGTGGGAGTCAAACTGGGGACATTGGTGGAGGGAAATTCACACCAGTGGTGGGATTAGTACTAGAATATTGTGGACCAAAAGCAACTGTATTATGAGCAACTTTGTAAATCACAATGTTTGAATCCCTTGAATTACTTGTCTTCCCATTGTTCACTGATTTGCTCGAGTGGCCCAGTAACATTTCGATACTTTCTTTCACATGTTAGTGTAGCCCAAGGGCATCTGTTCACTCCAGGAACATGAAGAGCCTCAAAACCATTCATTCAGTTTATGGGAATGAGGTTTATAATTGTTACTGGTTTTTTGGCATATCAAATATGACACGGGTAGCTTGCCAGGGCTCTTCAGTGTGGGTGGTATACTCTTGGTAGTAGGCTCTCAGCTCGTGCATTTGCTGTTGAACCGCTGGCCACTTTGTGGTCACATGCAATGGGAGAGATCGGCTTTTTTCTTGGGTGGAGCTGTGATGAGCTGTGGAGTCCGGATGTTGAAAATGGCGGCCCTCATAGTGTGGGGGGTGCCTCTGGCTTCTTTTGAAGGTGCTATTGGGATAGTGGGCTAGGGTTAGAACTCGCCTTCCTCCCAGACACTTCATGATCAGCTGAGCACAGGGACAGCCTATAGCAGCTCTGCCCCATATAATCACAGTGTTATAATAAGAAAACTGGAATATTTGTCTACTTGTTGAAAATAGATTTGTTTTGTTATTTATTTTGAATATATACACATTTTGCTTTTATAATAATTGTTATTGAAATGTTTTAATCTATTGATTGAAGTCCTTGACTAACAATACAGTATGATGGTTTCACATGAACATAATTGCAAGACCATGCCCATCACCCACAGTGCCTGCTTACCTCTCCCACATTCACTTCAAATATGTGCACTCCCCATACTATCTCTAAACTCAGTTGTAGGGATCAACTCTTCTGTACTGTTGTCTTTTTGATTTTTATTGATTCCTTGAAAAATAGTTAAGTTTCATATATAAGAAAGATAATTCTTCTGTACTTAAACCTTAATCTTCTGACTAATTTAACTAACCTCCATTGTAGAAAATTATATGAATGTTTCTGAGTAATGCAGCATTTCATACACATACAACTTATTGTTCCATTCACCCACAGTTGAACATATAGGTTGTTTCCATATCTTGACTTTTCTACCTTAATGTAATTTTAAGACACTTTACTCTGCTACGGTTATTTCTACACTGATTATTCATTGGATTGATTTTTTTCTCTATGCTTTGCCCTCTAACAACACCTTCTTATCTCTAATGACAATCAGATAGCTTGCATTGAATAATCTTCGATCAAACCTTACCATTAGGTTACTATAGTACGTATATCCCTTGTTTATCTAAATATAGTTCTTTATTTCCTTATACTTACTTTTTTTGACATTATAAGATCTGGAGGAGGAATTATGAATTACACTGTTAGTGCCATCTTCTCAAGAGTGAAGAACTTCTCCAAACTTCTGAGAATGTAATTGGATGACTCCACTAAAGCCCTTTATTTATGCCCGAATTAGTTCTGCTTAAGAGAGCTGTTTGTCATATGGGACTATAAGAAACTAAGAATTTCCTGCATCTCCAAAAAGAAACAGATCTGGGCCCTACGAAGTGGGATGAGAATGCTATTCCGATGCTTCCAAGAGGAATCAAGAGTGACTTTATATGCTTGGAATATCACGCCTCACTCGTGTGAAGGAATCGGAGCTCTGGCCTCATCTGTTCCAGAGTCAGGGGCGCTGTCTCGGCGTTTGCCAAGGCACTTCGAAATCAAGATGGGCTGGATATGTGCGATTTGGAGATGACGCGCTGGACTAGAACCGGCCACCGACTGGATCATGGGATGTCAAAGATCAAGTGGCATACATTACAAGATGGGTCAGACTAACTAATGTGAGTGAGGAGATGTTTTGTACTCTCGGAAACAACCAGATGCCCCCGGGCTACACTGTCACGTCGGTGATTTTAAATGGAAATATTTACTGGCGCCTGCTGGGGCAAATCAATGAATACTTGGGATCTCAAGTGATCAGAAGTGACTGTTGGGGACCCCAGTGGCTTAAGTGACAGTCAAGGATGAGATTAAGAAAGCTTTAGAAATTTCATCACTGTGAGGAAATAATGCAGGAGTAGGAGCATAGAATAATTTTATTAAACCCTGTCACGCAGTACCTCAGGTGAAAATACTTAGAGAACAGAAGATAGAAAAGGTCCACTTCGAGAGTAGAAGATCTTTATGGGCGTTTATGAGCCAAACCTTAAAGTACATAAGGCAGTATGTCACTGAATATGAATGTCTTCTCAAAGCACAGGACTTGAATGAAACAGACAGCTGTTTTGCTTATTTTTAATATAGCATCATGAAATGTACAATTACAAAGATGTTCATGTTTGGGTTTCAGTCATGCAGTGTTCCAGCACCCATCCCTTCTGTTTTCTTCCCACCACCAATATTCCTTATTCCACCCACTACTCCCGGCCTGCCTCT